>JABXWE010004856.1:0-54410 GCA_014611495.1 Limonius californicus
CAGGACCTATTATGGTAACGAAAGTGCGTTCAGTATTTGGTGAGATTTCTAAGTTTTTTATAATTCCGATTATTTACTGAAGATTTGCATTATACTTCAATAAAGGCCAAGCAGGACCTATTATGGTAACGAAAGTGCGTTCAGTATTTGGTGAGATTTCTAAGTTTTTTATAATTCCGATTATTTACTGAAGATTTGCATTATACTTCAATAAAGGCCAAGCAGGACCTATTATGGTAACGAAAGTGCGTTCAGTATTTGCTGTGATTTCTACGCGTTCTTTCTTTGCAGTTACTTATTCAGTAATTGTATTATACTTCAATTAAAAGCCAAGAATAACTTACGATAACGAAGGTGCGTTTAATATCTTGTTTGATTTCTAAGTGTTCTTTCTTTAGAAGTACTTATTAAGGAATTGTATTATACTTCAATTAATGGCCTATTATGGCAACGAGAGTGCGTTCACTATTCGTTTCAGATACTGACAACACTTTCATTGCCAATTTCGTTGAAAGTACGTATTCAGAAATCGCATTTAGTCCACTTTATATCCAAATATGATTGTTATGGTATCAAAAGCACATACATGCCGTATTTATTATACACATTTTAGTTACTATATTCGTTGAAATTGTGTACTAAACACGATATTACACACTTCATAGCCAGACATGATGATTTTGTATATGACATTAGCTTCTCGGGATCTTTTTTCCCATAACTATAAAATTTTAATATCTGTGATGAAGTTGTGCAGTTAACAAATTCAATTTACTTGACTTTTACTGGTTGCCGGCTACAATATAGCTACACATTACACAAAAGGGAGGCAACGGAAACCTATTGACCGATGCAGGTTAAATTTCTGCTTTTGTTTGCAATGTATCATTTGGATAACAATTAATTAGGCTACCGACATTTTCTGTACCAAAGTGTAACTTCGTTTAGGTCCATAACTTACCAATTGCCTCCCTTTTGGGGTTGTTTGTATTACAACATAGCAGGCAATGCGTTTTCCCGGTGGTGTCTGGACAATTGGATTCCTGGGGGCGTTTGTATTTTCAAAAAATAAAATTTTTCTCACTCTAGAATCAAATTTCTCTTATTTAGTAACAACTTTAATTGAGTGATTTATCACAGCCCACAAGTTAAAAATTCCGCCTCAGTTACCACCATTAATACAATTTTGCTACTAATATCCGTTGTTATAAAACAGGGTCTTTTGTGTTTCCATGGCTACCGGAACAAAACTATTTATTTAGGTTTTTATCTTACACATCGTAGAAGGTCCAGGTGGAAATTTCATTTCTTCAACTTTTTCGGTCATTTCATTCGGCAACGCGAATCGATTCGAAACTTATTTAATTCCCAACCACCTTAATCTTTCACTTTCCGAAGCAATTTGCTGGCTCAAATTTAATGCGTCCGTTCATGAACTTTCCTCTTCTACCGTATGTTTATTTTCTTGCTTCGTCGTAATTTCAATTTACTTGGCTCATCAGCTTCGGGGTGAAGTATCATTTTAGTAGCGACTTTCTCATCATTGCATTGCAATCTGCCCAGAAGGACAATTGCTTTCCTTCTTTGAAGTGTTTTAATTCCTGGCAGTATATTTATTATACATCTCGACTGGAACTCGTAATATCTTGCAACGGTGCGTAAATTCATCTTGTTTTTTGCATTACATTACACCTTGTGTAGAAAGTTGTAAACTAGATATGATAATACATTTTAGATAACACGTATTAAAATAAACTCATAATGACATGCACACATGAGCTATGTACATTCAATACTTTGGTTAGCAGTTCCAATATTTCATATATTTGATTGTATGGAATTTTAGATATGCCCTTAATCAGAGAATATTCGTTAATGACTGCACTTTGCCGTCTTCCTACTGGAGGTTGAGAATCATCACAGCATTCGTACTTTATTCACGGCTGCTCTAAATAGTTCGATGGTGTTGCAGCCATACTATTCTCTGAGGTTGCGTAGCCAGGATGTTCTTCTTCGTCCAACGTTCCTTTTTCCCTGTACTTTTCCTTGGACTATGAGTTGTAGCAATGTATATTGTGGTCCTCTCATAATGTGTCCGAAATATTGTCTTCTTTTCACTGTTTTCACTACTTCTAATTCCGTATGCATTCTTCTAAACACCTCTCCATTTGTCACTCTTTTTATCCACGATATTCTTAGTAATCTTCTGTAAATCCGCATCTCTACCGCTTCCAATCTTTTAATGTCTTCTTTCTTCAATGTCCATGCTTCCATCTCATACATTAATTTCGATAAAATGTAGCATCTAACTATTCTCATTCTCAATTCTAGGTTTAGACTTCTGTTAGTTAACAAACTTTTCATTTTTAGAAAAGCTCCTCTGGCGGCTTCAATTTTTGTTCGTACCTCCTTTTTCTGTTGTCCCGTGAATTCAAGCCAAGTTCCTAAGTACTTATAAGAGTCTGTCCTTTCTATCGCTGTATTGTTTACTATTATATTAGCATGCAAGTTATGTTTTTTTGTAAAAATCACAAGCATTGGTTTCTACAGATTCATCTTTAAGCCGTATTGAGCGCTACTATTACTTAATCGTTCTGTTATTTCTTGTAGATCTTGTATGTTTTGGGCTAGTAACAGGGTGCCGTCAGCGTATTGTATGTTGTTTAATCTCTTCCCTTTGATTACTGCTCCACTGTCATTAAGTATTTCATTGAATATATTCTCGGAGTATATATTAAATAACAACGGTGATAAAATACGCCCTTGTCTGACCCCATGCTTAATCATTGTTTCGTCAGTAGCTTCTCCTTCAATTCTTACCTTCGCGTTCTGCTCCCAGTATAAATTGGTTATGATACGAAAAAACACATGTCAGCGTTTCTTTCTATGAGTATGATTTCAAGCTTATCATGTCTTATTTGGTCGAACGCCTTCTGAAAGTCTACACAGCTTATGCATATAAATCTTCATTCATATCGAGGTATCTGTGTACGAGGACGTTAATACTAAAGAGAACTTCCCTCGTGCCAAACTGTGTATCTGTTACATTTTCGTCAAGTCTCCGGTATATTCTATGGTGTGTTATGTTTAGAAAAATTTTTAGTGTATGACTCATTAAGCTTATCGTCCTATGATCGCTACATTCTTTAGCATTTACTGTTTTGGGAAGCGTTACGAATGTGGACAGTAACCACCCTTTCGGAATTATTCCAGTTTTATAGATAATGTTAAGCAGATTTAGTAGCACATGTATTTGATCTTCTTCTATTAGCTTGTTTAAATCTGATGGTATTTTATCTGCGCCGACGGCTTTACCAGCTTTAGTGTTTTTGATTGCATGTTGTACTTCTTCTGCTATAATTTCTGGAGCAAGAACTTCGTTTTCTTTGCAGCTGGGTTTGTGTGTTCTTTCATCTTCGAATAGGTAGTTCTTCTATATATTGTTTTCACCATTTCAATTTTTTCTAAAGTTCTATAATAACTTTTCCGTTTTTGTCTTTAAATACACTTGCCTACTTCCTTCTTCCTAGCCCTGTTAACATTTTGATTTTTTTTGTGCATGTTGAAATTATCATATTTATTCTGATCTTCTTCAATCTCTGCACATCTTCCCTCCATCCGTGTTTATTTTGCTACCTTTATTTTAGTTTGAATTAACCTATTCACCGTTCTATATTTTTCTTCATTTACGTCTTTGTTTTCTTCTGTCTTCCATTAACTCTAAAATCTCTTGCGTCATCCATGGTTGTTTTCTTCGGAGTTTATCTGGAGAAAGCTTAACTTCGCTCACGTTTAAAATTATATCTTTTATACTATTCTATTTACTGTCAATGTTGTTGTCTGTTTTAATATCTACTTTTGCATTTCTTAGTTTCACGTGATCTTTTCCTTTATTTTCTCATTTTTTAGTTTTTCGATGTCCATGTTTTTGGATTCCATTTTACTTTTGAGTCTTTTTAACCTCATTTTCATCGTTGTTACTACCGGGTTATGGTCAGATGTTATATCAGCCCCCGGTTATGTTTTAACTAATATGATACTATTTCTGAATCTTTTACTCATTAAAATATAATCTATTTAGTTTCTAACTATGTGACCCTCTGCATCTCGAGGGGACTTCCATGTAGTCTTCATGAAGACAGTTTGAAAAAGGTGTGAGTTATTATGAATCCATAAGTTTGACAAAATTCTACAAACCTTTCTCCTCTCTCATTTGTTTCTCCCAGTCCATAATTGCCAATATAATAATGTGTGCTACCTTTCTCGATTTTAGCGTTAAACTCTCCCATTACCAGGGTTATATCTTGTTTTTTGACTGATTTCGGAATAGTCGCTAATTGTTCGTAAAATTCTTCTATTACCTCGTCTTCTTTATCCGCCGTTGATGCATATACTTGGAGAATGTTAAATTATCTGTTTGGGAATTTATGCATCAATGCAATTCTATCTGAATAAGAAATAAAACTTAATACTGATTTTCTGTCTTCTGTTGTCAGTATTATTCCTACTCCATAACTATTCCGCTTTTTGGCCACTGCACATCATTTATACCGAGAATGTCGATGTTTAATCTTTTCATTTTGACTATGACATTATCTAATTTTTCTGATTGGTATAAACTTCGAATATTCCACGTCGCAATTCCCATATTCCTTCTCATAACTATGTTCACAACTCCCCCCCCCCCCGGAGATCCAATTGGGGGACTTGAAATTCCGGAATAAATTGTTCTGAACTTAGTCATAATGCCTTGATGATTATACTAGAGATATCCATTTGGATCATTAATGCAGTGGTTTTTCGTTGCCTCTTGCATTCTCATGTCGTTGTCCACAACCATAGTAGTTCATCCACCTTCGAGGCCAATTTCTTCTAAGCGATTGGCCAGCAAATATAGACCACTTATACCGGTAGTCTTTCGGTTGTTTGCGCAAGAAACATTACTTCTTCATTAGAAAGTTGCCACCCACGTTCCAGTGCTAGTTTTGGTCCGCCCCGGGTATTTTATTTCCCCGGTACCTATCATATCTGACAGGCTTTTCACGAACCACCACCTGAGGAAGCGCCCGATGAGGGATTTAGCAACCCCACACGGGGCCCTTTGCCTATTAAGTCGTAAAATATATATAATTTTGCAGTTTCGTAAACACAAGTAAGAGAATGAATTTTAACTTGTAACTAACTGAACTCGTGGGCTACGCTCTATGCTTTGTTTGGATTGAAAAAGTGCAAACTATGCTATATGAAGATTTTATATATTCATCTAAAATCCTTATGACAATTCAGGTTATGTACGTCATCGAAATATTTTATGACATCAAGACTTTGTATATCAGCATGTTTTAAACCTTTAATAACGATGCTTTTGTAATACACCAATACGACGGACGAAACGTAAACACGTCTGTCAAAAGTTTACGTAAATAGAATATAAACGTATCCAAAATGTTACCAACCTTACAAAAATTATGTTATGAAATTTAATCCGAAATTATATTATTTATCAAAATCTGTAGATCTTATGATCATATTTGATTGCCTAATGTTACAAAAATTAAATAATAATTTGCCCGGTTGCAGTATTCAGTAATTACATCTTCAAGTCGTTATCGTGAAGTATTGGTAACGGCCATCGTTGATCATGTGATCAATGATGTGCGTTGCTTAATTCCTCAAAGGGACTCTAAGTAAGAAAGCTTTGGTGTCGATTATTTAATAGTAGAACAACCTAAGATAATTATACGAATTTTCGCTCTATAAGAAGAAAAATACCCTTTAAACATAAATATAACATAGTTTTCTTGAATAAATCTGCTATAAATCACATTTAAAGTGACAGTTTTACAACAGTTTTTACATTCACCAATGGGGTAATTCCCCACTTTATAAATTCATAAAAAAACATATGCACATCACTATCACCCATGCTGCCCATGAATAGAAATCACAGGAACAAATGTAATACAGTTGGTCAATACCAGAATAATAGTTAGATGTAGACTCATATTTGTCGTCTCTCTTGTATCGATTTATTATAGTGCATAAGAGATAGTAAAATGCAAGGTTAAATGTTATAAAATATTGTTGGTTACGGTGTCCGCTTGCGCTGAACACGTAATTAGTGGTGCTTAAGTATTTGTGTTAAACAAATGGTTGATCGTACATCGTTATTTAACATAAAAAACTGTGCAACTTATATTTTTTCCCAGGGATATAAATTACAAAATAATCAACAACCCCAACCTTGCGAAATCCAGTATCTACTAATATTTGTTATTGTTTCATCACCATCATCATCATCAACAGCCTTTCCGTCCCACTGCTGGGCATCGGCCTCTTCTCTGCCACGTGTTTCTCCTCAGCGCTAAGGTAGAAACACGGGGGACCTACAGTTTAACGTCGAATCCGAACGACAGAAATTCCAGAGAAGGTTTTTAGCATTAAGATCCCACGGTTGCAAGCCGGATTGGGAAATTGTATGGGGTGGGTTGCAGACAAGATTTTTATAAATCTGCATAGTTCTGCTTAGGTTTCGAGCCCAAGCCAGAATCGACGTTTTATTCAGAAAGCGAGCGCTCTACCAACTGAGCTACCACCACACACTATTATTGTTTAATGTGTTTATAATCACTGAATTAAAGGTCCGAATCGAGTTGACGGTTAAGAGGGTTCATGTTTATTATACAGATCCTCGATAGCTTTCTTTTTAGCTAGTTTTACAAATACATCAAAAAAATAGTCAAATCGTTGTTTCATTGCATTACTTACATAGTTTACTATACATTAAGGGATATTATCTTTTAATTAAAATTTATATAAATGGAACATTACGAATTTTTATTAATTGTTACAATACAAAGTTGTCTTTTTGTACCATTTATTATTACTTCTATATTTAGGTAGTGTCCCTTGTTATTGACCAATATTTTGCTAATGAAGATGTAAATAAACAAAATGTTTAAAAAGCATCCGACAAAAAGTACTTTCGCATATCGTATTATTTAGCGACATGTATTAAATTCCCTTTCATTTCGCGCTAATAAAGCTTGAACATTCATATTTGAAAATTTCCCATGACAGCGCAAAGCAGTCCTAATGAAAAATCTAACGCCATTCTTTTTTCAGGGCATTCTCGGATCCGGTTTCGCTTTGAAAGTCCAGCAAAAGCAACGTCAGAAACATTTCAACCGTCAGATTCCTGCTGCCGCCATGTTAATCCAATGCTTATGGCGGTGTTACGCCGCCGACAAGAGCTTTAATTCCACGGCCACGTGGCAGATTTATTTGAGGGACGCTAACAGCAACACAAATCAGAGCTCTTCCATACTGTCCTCGAACCTCCCCCTTTCGAAGGTGAGCTTTTGCCCGATAATTACTTTTTCACTATTCTCCTATTGAAGTAGCTCTAGCTGCTTGTTGGTTGTGTTGTCTTTTTCACACACACTTTTTAAGGAGTGTCGCAGGTTCATGACATTGAACCTGTTACACATTATAATATACTGGGTGTACCGGGAAACGTGTAGTCTCTAACTAACTAAACTGTATCCCAGACTACTTAGCTGGTATGTCATTTTAACCAGGATATGGGAAAACATAAGAAAAAGGAAAATACAAGGTAATCCTCTTAAGGCTGGCGTTTATTTCCATTTTTTGAGACCAAGACTATAAGATGGATACATGGTTAATATTTTATATAATTCTGTTTTACGTATCTACTAACCCGAAGAAATTTTGGAATCTCTCAGTATTGATTATGTTATGGATAAAAAAGTTTAGATGTGTCTTCAATAAATAAATACTGAAAAAATAATGAAATACTGAAAAAAATTAGAAATTAATTTCATCAATAAGTAGATACATGATAGATCTAATATAATCAGTATCGATAAAATGTTTATCATCTAAATAGATAACATTTTGAAAATGGTTTGACAGGAATTGATGTTTTTTAAGAAATTGTGAACATATGGGCAGAATATAGGCAACACTTCATGCAGAAATAAGAATAAGCAAATTATACATCAACACCGAAATGCAGTTTTGAAAAAAGACTATATTTGAAATACAGAACCGCATGTATTCGTTTTATATACCTTATACAGAAAATAAGTAAATTTGAAATACTTGAATACTATCAGTCAGAAGGTATATGCCTAGTTACATGGGTAATGGGTAGTAATCTATTATAATCCGCTTACATTGCAAACGTACGCCTAGAATAGTCAACATAATTAAATTTGATGTTAGACTACCTAATATACAAAAATTTAAAGATATTTTTAGGTAAACGCCAGCCTTAGCATGGTATCTCTGCCAAACTAACACTGCAACCCACCATACATATGTCTAAGCAACCTACATACAAAATAAATAATAAACATTGTTACTACTATTTGTAATGAGATCATGTTACTTAGTATGCTGGTTTTATAAACATAGCAAGCTTACCTACATATAAACTTGCAATTGAATGTAGTTTTGTAGTATTCTTCTTGCAAATGTGTTGCTAATTATCAAATGTCTGCTTCACTGTCGTTGATTAGTTCAATATCGTCGTTTAGACTTCATTTGCAGCTCTTCTTATTAAAACTAGCATATGCTCTGAAAAATAATTACAACATGTGGTTAACGTTGCTGTTACGGCGAAGTTCGTCAAACACCAATAAAATACTAGTATTCACTCTATTTGGAAACATATTTCTTGTACAGCATGTTAAATGTCGCAGAGAAAAATTGCATTGGCACTAATAAATATACGTTAAATACCTGGCAAGGGTCTCAGTTACATTGATATAATGTATAGTGGTTGCAGTGTTAGATTGCCAGAGGCTACAAGCTATACTCCTGTATTATTTCCCCGAATAAATTTTACCACTCACAATCTTCGCTAATAAAGATAACATTTTTTACATGACCTGATGCCGTTTATTTAAAAATGTATCACAAATAAGACCCATCTAATTACATATTTAATAACATTTAAATAACAATTTATTAACGCACACGCTTGCGACATCAGCTATGCATTGCCACAATAGTCTAGCGGCAACAATCTTCCTTTGTTTACGGAAGGCGTGACTTTCAAATTTCGGTAGATTTCATTCCTGTAGTTATTTGAAGTGCAGCGGTGTATTAAAGCTTTATGCTATTAAACTCGAATATTTCTTAATTTCTACCGCTATAAAACTGCAATTTCTAAAGAATCGTATGTAACAAGCAAAGTCAAATAGCGAATAAAATTCGCAGTTTAACTTTATTGTGTTAGACTCCAATTAAATAGCTATTTTATTTATTTATTTTAATTTAGTTTTATATATGTGCGTTCATTGTGCTTAACTGCAATTTGTTAGACATTACAGTTTTAATAAAATAACATCTTGATTATCTTATTGATTACAAAAAAAAAGAAGAAATATTAGAATATAAAGAAGTAGAATTCAGCGGATTTGGATCCTTGCCGTGAGACTATTGCGACAACATATAGCTGGCGTCGTCGGTACATGCATTAACAAATTTTATATTTCTAACTCATTAATTTCAAGTTACATGTACAAAACAATGTTAAAATACAATTTCTTCCGGTGCTGAAAAAATGCTATGTTTCGATGTACAGTAGTATCGACTGACGAACTTCATTTAACAACTTACAATACAACTTTTTCTGCACCTCGTATTAAACCCCTATATTCCAGTTGAAATGTATATACAGGGTGGGATAATAATAATAATAATAATAATAGGTATTTATTTTCAATGTTTCAGTTTCAGTTACAATTACAATTACAATAGATAACACAAATGTAGAAAAACAAATACAAGGCACTCTTCCACTTAAGTTATATCAAAACTTGAGTGTGGAAATACACATAAACAAAATTATAGCTAAGTTGTCTCCCTCTTAAAAGTGATTGTCTCAACACCTAACGTGTACATATAGCAAGGCAACCAAAATCAGGTTTTCTTTAATTTATTTAAGTTAATTAATGTTGCCTACTTATGACAATACTAAATCGAGCTTCCAATTTACATACATTGCAAATAAGATATTTGCTACCAACGAAAAATCAAAATTTGCTGCTTACTATTGGTGAATGCCGCTGAAATTCCTCTGCAGCCTACATGAGGCTCTACCCAACCAGAAGATCACCGCCTGAAAGAATTATTTTAACGCTTTGACACTTCTTAAGCAGAGCAGGTAAATTTGCTAATTCTAGAAATATGCAGGCTCAAAACGATTACGAACGTGGAAAACGAACTAGCAGTCTTAGAAGCAGTGAATCAGAATCCCCGTGTAAATCGTAAATATCTAAGTACCAATGTGGATCAGAAGAAGAGAAGAGAATTTTAAAAACAATCTGTTTCGTTCCTACCAAGTTGATGATGAGTCAATGAAGATTGCAACTTTCTGAATCCATCCTTTTAAAACTGTGTTGTATAGTAGTGAGCCAAAATTCTCAAACAATGGTAAAGTGAATAGACATAACTCGAACTATTCCGCAAAAGAGAATCCACACAAATAAAAGATTTGGTGAATTTTTAAGATAAATATTATTCTATTGCTTGAAATAGATAACACACATACTACAAAAAATATACACTCAAAACAGTAATAATTGTGGTTGAACGCAAGGGTAGTTGGAACGTTCAAACAAAGAACTCGCCGCCACTGGCTTACGATATATACTTTATTAACCACACATATCTGCGCAGCTAGTGACGTTCGAGTTTACAGAAATTAGTTACACTTTACGAGTAATAACTAATAGCAATTGGCGACTAAAGGTCGTTTTGCGTGGCATTAAAAAACAGGTTCAGCACTTTAAACCAGTCAAATGAATCTCGGAAGTTTTCACAACAATACAATAACAATTTTTACCTTAGTTTTCTTCAAATAGGGAATAGACAGAGGCACAATTTGGGGTGTTCCTAGATCCTGAAGAAGCAGACAAAAATAGCAGGCACGCCCCTGAAGGCTGGATCACGTTGGTGACGACGTTACGGGCCAAGACTTTCTTCGGAAAAAACTTCAGGAATGAAATCTCTGCCGCTGTACGGGATTATCACTTGCAGCGGCTTAGTGGAGGGAGTCACGGGGTTGAAGGCTGTAATCCGACACAGGTCGAGAGAACAATTTCACTAAATTGTCTATAATACGGCTAACTCTCTGCTAATATTTTTAATCCGACACAAATCGAGAAATCTTATAAAAACGATACGGGATCTTAATTTAGCAGAGGCGCGGCCAATAACTCGAGATCAAACCAATATGTTTTCCCCTTCACGAGTTCAGGTTGACTTTTTCCGTCTTTGTCGTCGGCACTGAGGTCTTCGCAAGCAACCGGGTCGAACGGGGATCTTAAGTCAACTCGCGAAAAAAACGAACGTAAATGTCCACCAGCTGGAATATTTCATGATATTACAAAATCTGTTGTTGCAAGGATTCTAGAACAAAATCCTGCACGTGGAACTTCCGGAAAGCGTAGGATATCCAGGGCCATTTTGCAGACAAAGGATTCTAAGAACTGTTTTCGATCGGCGCTAAAGACTAAGCGTTCCCTTTCGGAAGTTTCGAGAAAGTAACCTCCCATAAATTAACCTTTGGGAATAATAAAATAGTAACCGACTTAAGAGCGGCAATTAAAGTAAGACTTTAATTCAGATGAAGCGGTAAAATTAAACGAACATAAGAATTTGTTTCGTTTTTACGGCTGCACCAATGATAATCGTGCACCACAGTAAGAGATCAACTTGACTGATATCCATTTCTACACTATAAAAAAAGCAATAATCTCAGTTGCCATGCTATATGCATATTGAGTTGCGTCAACTACTTTTAAGATGGGCCAACATGGCCTGCCCACCCTGTATATGTTATATTTAAAAAACTAATGTAGTTGCCAAAACTGTGTGTTGGGTTACAGATTCAGTTTGTCAGGGGTTACATAAACGCCCTGGTCACCCGGTATATGTATATATTTTTTTATCTTCGGCCACCCTCCATAATATCTGAGTGCATTACTACCACTTTTTCTTATTTCATGACTTAAATCATTATCTTTCTTGTATACTACTTTGTACGGACAAAATGTTATTATTTATTAGAAGTATAATAATATTCAAACTATATATTATAATATCGCAGCCGTGTGTGTTATAAAAAATACATAATAACTTCAACACCATTGCTACATTACGTAAGCCCCCCCACCCCCCGAACTGTTCAACAATGCAGAAATAAACGTTACCATTTAAATATTCCACTTCCAAAAACATCGCTTTGAAATTGAACTTTAAAAACTATTTGAAACAGGTATCGTACAATGAATATAAAAGTAATGCCAGCTTAAATTAAATTCCAACGAGAAGCTTTGATTGCAAAACATTCCCATATAAAAGCGTACTTCGAAAACATTCACTGTTTTGTACAACAAAATGTAAATTCTTCGTGCAGTTTTAATGAAGTGGTTTGACTGCATAAAATGTTTCGGTGGTGCCTTTACTCTGTAACAACCTGCAATAATTCGGTCTGCATTAGAAAGGCCAGTCAAATCTTAATGGAGTAATTTCAGCCAGAATCCGTTTCTTTATTCATTTTTATATTCACAAAATATACACGCGTTTCAAAGCGAAATTTGGATGAAAGCAGGGTCTTTCAATTATTAATAAATTCCAGGCGGTTTAAAAAGTAGAATAAGGTACAACTGCTAAAAATTTGTTTACATTCGCCCGAGAACGAAAATTTTAAATAACTCAGGGGCCGTTTCTTGTTTGCTGCTGCATCTCAATAAAATTCTTTACTTTTTTTTTAAATGCCTATGAAGCATTCATGTTTGTATTTCTCTGTAACGTTGCTGCATGTTGATATTTCTGTTTTTCTAAACCTACTTATACTTTTTCTAAAATTACTGAAATGATTATTGATAATTCTCCTAAAATAGTATAATGTACCAACAACTAAGGTTTCTAAATATAAATGTAAAGAATTATGAAAAATGTTGTCCTCAATTATACAGGGTAAGCCAGCCAGAGTAATCCCCTTTGCTAATTTCCTTTAATGGAATAATTAAAAAGAATGTTTGTGCCTACGTGAGTTACTGCAAAACCTACTGTAACAGTACTGTACAGTATATAACTGCAAGTACCTGGTTATGAACGGTAGCGCAAAATTTTCCTGACAATGACGTCTAAACTTCACAATGAATTGTAAATACAGCCAAACGAATATAATACGATGTAATCTACTATATAAGAGTTACTGAAAATAGCTGTCATCTTCTGCTAAACAATTCTGATTAATAAATTTTCAATAGTGTGTAGGGAATTATGCATTCCTCAAACTATAAGTATATTCAGTTATTCATAGGGGTAATATATACAGGTCGTCCAAATAACGTCACACAATCTAAACTGTATGTTACTTATAACTGTTTAGTTACAACTGCAAACATATCTAAATGGTTCCGAACTCTAATTATTTACAAAAAAGTAGTGCCTGTAGGGTGAAATCTTAAATTACACCGTTTTCTAAGTTGTGGGGCGCGCCCCCTAGCAGAGGGCGCAAAAGTCCTCAAAGGGTGGTGAAATTAGTATACTGAAACCAACACAAAAATCTTCACTTACCCTTAATTACTTAGCATATTACTGTTTTTGCAGAAGATTGCATACGTAAAGTACAATCTAAAACTACAAAAATGTACTGACAGTTTATTTAAACAAACTAGTGGTTTAAATGCGCGTGTTTTGAACTGCATAACTTGTTCAAAGTTGCTTCTAAATGAGTAACCGCTACCCATAGTTCACGTTCGATTTTTAGCCGGTTTCTGTATTTCGATTTTATACAAGCTACTGCAAAGAAACCAACTTCACAAAGATAAGATGTAGGAAATGTCAGTATAATCTGTACAGCTTTCTTGAATTTCGCTGGAAATTCCTCTTGCAAGTTAATCCAAAACTCGATAATGATTGTCGACGAAAATTCTCTGTTCTTTTCTGTATTTGATGTTAAATCAATAAATTGTTCCTCTTCTTCCAACGGTAAATCTGTAGGTGTAACTTCAAACGGGTTTGTTATCCACGCGTATTGGATCAGAAGACTATTATTTTCAAAGAAGTATCTTCTAAAAGTTTTAAATATCGTACATAAATGATGTTCAATGCATCTAAAAATGACACATACATTTGTATGGTTTGGTTTGGTATCGTTAATAAATGTATATAATAAACATTTCTGCGTCTTCACTGTGCATCTTGTTTTGCCAATTTCCGCGAAAAGCCTTTGATTTTATCTGATAGTTGTCATATATGAGTATTATTTCGTTGCAACTGGGTGTTTAACATATTTAATTCTTCAAAAATGTCAGTCAAATAAAACAGTTTCATTATGAACAGTCCGTCAACAAAATTTTCAACATCTATGTGAGTTTTTCTATCAAAAGCGCATATATTTCCTGCCAGTTCAAAAATCCGTTGTATAACTTTTGCACGTGATAACCACCGAGATTCGCAATAAAACAATAGTGCTGATTAATCAGCGTCCATATCATCGCACATTGAAGAAAATAGTCTTGCCATTAAAGACTTTGTTTTCATATAATTTATAAAAGGAATTACAATGTATAATACCAAATGAAGTCCTGGACTGATTTCCTATGACGCAAGTGACACCCTGTGTCATGCAATGGTGCCAAGAGGCATTTAGATTCCTTTTGGTTATAAGCGCTTGTAAATCATCATATTTTCCTGCCATCGCCTGTGCCCCATCAGTACAAACGCGTATACAGTTTCTCCACTCGAGTCCAAAATTTGCTACATACTTATCAATCTTTTGAAATAGATCTGCACCTGTTGTTAGTTTCTGAATTTCTTATAGATGCATTCTCACAGTAACGAACGTATGCTAACGAATGTGCTATTTTATAAGAAGCAAGCAGCACTTCTTAAGGCACCAACAAAACTGTATTAAAGGCTAATTTCTGATTACTAAACTCTTTCAATTTCTTCACAAAGAAATCACGAGATTTATTTTCATGATCTTCATGCTTTGTTTCAAATGCGTCTTACGTTTATTTGGTTTCATACTGTCAGCAGCAAAAGAATCCGAAACAGATCGAAATGGTCAAACCGTGTATGAAGAAGAAGAAGAAGAAGACTGTCAGCAGCGAAAATATTTAAACATATTACACACTGTGGTCGCTCTTTACCATTAGCGACTGTATTTATAAAACCAAAATTCAAATACTCATCACAATATTTCCTAGTTTTTGCTTTAGGAATGTTGGCAGTTTCTTCATCTGCAGACGCAAATGTACTTGCATGCTCAAAATTATGTTTAGATCCGATTAAATATGTTTGGCTACCTGACGAATATTTGTACAAACGTTAAATCGCTCAGATGCAACAGAACAAACACAAAATATTACGCATCTACTCGTTGCTACGGTTACTATTAAACTAACCTAACTGAACATACATCATGGTTTTATACGTTCTGTCCCCATTGCCACAATTTCTGGACCATTCTGCAGCGCTCGGGAAAGTTTGAGATTCCGTCTTGCTAGAAAGGGGGAGTTTGTATCACGACATATTTAAAAACGAAACCTATAAATTCGGTAAACGCTGTCTTAAAAGGAACAAATACGGAACGCACAGTAGCTTAGCAATGTAATTAGCATGGCCATGCGCTTGATTGCTAGGGAATATTTTTACTGTTAAAGACCTACTTGCCATTTTTTGTTCTAACCAATATTTCAATACCCTTACTAACTATAAATATTTCATTTACTTTGAAACAGTATTTTAAAATATAAATTTTAATGAATGTTACATATACGTAACTGTCTAATTAAATCAACTACTAAAATAAACGAATTCAAACTCCTACTGACGGCTAATATTTCAAACACTATGACCAACTCCCAAATAACGTACCTTCGAGTTTATTCGCGATTTTTGGACACTGTGTATAATTTATGAGACCATAAAACCTCATTGTAGGCCAAAGAATGTTGCTATTTCAATGCAAAACGAATTTACTATGGTTCTGCAATACATTTTAATGTTCGCTCACTACCCTTCTTCACACTGAGTCGGGATTTCTTGAAATTGTTTATAGTCAACGGTAGTACTTGGAAATTCGGCATGATATTCTACAAACAGTTAGGTATTATACATCCAAATCATGTTAATTTTGATTAGAATAGAAAGACGCAGAGTGTTGTACTCCACGTTGCTTCGATAACACAAAAGGCACGGAAAAAATGCGAGTGCCGCCTTTTTGATTAGGTTTCGTTAGAAAAGGGGATATTTATTGTCGTTATATGACAAAAAAATTGTTTTCTATTTGACAATGTAAAACACTACATAAGCTATTTAAAATATGGAAAAACTGTAAAGTTTCAGGCTTGCGTGGTTTGCGGCTAATGAAGTCATCTCTTCGGGCTTACATCGCGTCGTCGTAGGATTGATTCGTGATGTGGTGTCGCTAACCGTCGAATGTAGCATTGATAATGCGTATCAACGCTACCGTCAACAGTTAGCGAAACGTCAGCACCAATATATCCTACAACGACGCGGTCTAAACCCAAAGAGATGACTTCCTATAGAAATACTATCAACATGTCATATTAAACTGTTGTTTTAACTGTTCAATTTTGTATAAGCTATCTGCAGTAACATTGTATTGACTTACGTTAACTACAGAGTAATAGTTTTGTTTAACGTCATATTAATCACAGAAAAGCTCAGTTCAGTTTTTCTGAAAATCAACAAACTAGCAGAGATGGGATAATCAGCTGAGTCACCCTGTATCTTAATTTCAACCAGATATAAACACATGACATATGCGTCCAAATGTAATTTATAAAGTGCATGAACTAACAAAAATATATAATACCATTAATTTAACTGGAAAGTTAACTCAAACGGAATCCAACAAAATAAATAAAACAATAACGCGTCCTCCGTATAACAGAACAATTGTTTGAGCCTCCATCAGCGGCGTCATCAGTCCTGTGCATTTATGAGTTATATTTTTGGACACCCAAAATATTATGTTAGTTATAGTTATCTAGAGGCAGTGTTCAGTGTTTTGGTGTTAAGTCTGCATGGGTTGGGTCAGTCCCTCGTATTACAGGTGGCTAAGAAAGCGTCCGTTCTTAAAAGGCGAAAATCTAAAAACAGGATGGATCCCCCTGGTACTCCTCAGGGAGACGCGCCGACCCCTTCACCGAACGACACCACGTCAGATGTTGTTTATTACATAGAAGAGCCCAAAGCTGGTGAGTAAAATTATTAAAAACCTTGTTACTCATACAACCAGATAATTTCTGTGCCTGCTAGTAAGAAAAAAACAACATTTATGGATTTCTAAACAACAAGCACTTATGGAGTTTTAATATATGTACATACCTACAAATTTACTTCAAAAGCTTCCTTCCATATTTGTGTCTTTTCCAGTAGCTCCTCGTCATTTTATTCTTCTCCTTACACTATTTATCACTCTCCTGTCATTATCCTCATCAATATCTTCCTCCACATTTTCATCTTCATCTACCATATTATTGTACTACTTATGTTTTTCCTTTTCCGTATATTTACTGTTATTCTGTTGTTTTTACCCAACCATTTCTTATCCATTTTTTCCTTAACCTATGCTACATATTCCTATCCTTCTGTTCTTTCACATTCTTTATGTACTTATCCTCCATATTTTATTACTTCTCCCTGACGTTATCCTTACCAAAATCTTGATTTTATTTCTCTAGTTAACTTTTCTTTACCCTGTCCTATTTATTTCTAATCATATTTTCTTTATAATTTTTTTACCTTTCCTTACCTCCTCATCCTTATCTGATCGTTGTTACGCTCGCCTCAGTTCCCTAATTTTATACAGTTTATTCTCTTCCTCTTTATGCTGTCTTATTTCTTTTTACTGTGCTGCACCGTCTGAGTAACGTTTCCTTCATATTTCTAATTCTCCTTGCTCAGCTGTCTTCTCCTACGCTGCATTTTTCTAGTTTACTTCTTTATCCTAATGGTACTATTATTTAACGTCTTTTCCCTTTTCTCTATCTTGTTTTATGCTATCTATCCCGTGGTTATAATTCTTATCTGTCTGATCATCCGCCTCATTATTATTCTATTAACCACTTCCTGTACCTTCTTGTCTTCTTGTTCCTTATTGCTATCCTACTCCCTCCAACCCGTATGATTTAGGCTCTCTTGATTTTTATCATTTCCCATTTCTTTATCCATACCCTCTACCTACTTTTAATCGCTTTATTCATATTCATTCACCTTACACTTGTTGCAATCTTTCTCCTTCCCTTTTTTGTTGCTTTTCATTTTTTTTTCTTCTTCATTTTCCCTTTTCTCTTCATAGGGTTTCTGTTCATGATCTTGCCACATTGTTTTTTCCTCTTATTAACTTTTATTTCATCATTCTATATCGTATTGCCTTTTAACTCCTTACAATCTGTTTCTCGGTAGATAACTTTACATTGCTTGCATAAGTCGTAGTATTCAATTTTAAGAGATATTGCTCTTTTTTTCCTTTTCTTTAATTTTCTGCTGTCCATCTTTTTCATTTATATACAGTAGTTATATATGACTCTGTAGATCTGTTTAGTTTTATTTGTACAAAGCGAATTTTTAATGCTACGCTAATGCACCTTGTGGAGTAATACAAAAATTTCTCACTTAGCCGAGTGTTGTTTCAATTTCACATCCCCTCGGCTGAAAATAACCAATGCGAATGCATGAGAACAGTACCACCTTTTTGCGAATTTAAAACCCCCATACTTTTGTGCCCCATAGGCAATCAGCAAATTGCGTTCGAATGCTCGATACTTTCCCAATATAATATTTTGTATTTAGTAATTGGAAACTCAGCGGTGTGTAAGGGAAAGGGCACAGAAAGGGAGTCTGCAAAATCCACTTTCTTCCACACATTCTGCTGATCGTTCCTCAGGATGTTCAATAGAAATTATTGCGAAAATCAAATAAAAACCCCATAAAGAAATCTGTATTAGCTAAAATTTTCGCATATCCTCTCCGCATTGAGCAAACTTTTCCAATTTACATAAGCATAATGCGACGTATCTTGCATTCAGATATTTACGTGCCATTGTAGGTACGCCGAATAGGGTGAGAAGAGGAGAACGAGAAAGTTCAAGAGGAGCCGTATTTATGAGCCAGACGAGTACGGTGACAGAAGCTGCCAGTGACGACATTGATGATCTCGATGGAGAGCTTCCTAGGGTTACACAGTAAGCTCAATTTTCACTTTTCTCATACAACAAACCTCGCATAATGTAACGACTTCCATTTAAATTTGTTTTCCTCCCTTAACATCGAAACCCGTTTAAGTCTTCCTCTCCTCGCAGATTAACTGATGCACATCGAAACGCGATACGAGCAATAAGAAAAATAAAGTATTTCGTCGCGAGACGGAAATTTCAGCAGGCGAGGAAACCGTACGATGTGCGAGACGTTATAGAACAGTACAGTCAAGGCCACCTCAACATGATGGTCCGGATAAAGGTAATCTTTTTCAGCGCTGATAAATTACGGCCGATTTTAACGTCTCATTCTTTGCAGGAACTACAAAGGAGACTCGATCAAACCTTGGGAAAACCAGGAAGTTACCTAGCAGGGATTGATAGGGTGGGAAACGTGAAGCCGATGACGGTAGGGGCCAGATTGTACAGAGTGGAACAACAGGTAGGGGATTTTACTATATTTATGGTGTGCTTATTTTAAGCTAAAGCTTGATTCGTGTATTTAACACTTTGCTGTGTATTCTTTAGTAGCACCTTTGCTTAACAGTGCACTGCATCATTAAGATAGAAAACATAACTTTATGCTTTTCTTTTATAAAGTTCACTAGTAACAATAAGGGTTTATTTTAAATTGCATTCGTTTATAAGTGAAAAGTTATTTTTGTAACGTACATGTAGAATATGGGTTGCATTTTTGATATTTATTTGAAATAGCTAACCTTTCTTCCAAGCTACACATATTATTATCGGCATTTTAAGCTAGATCGAAGCAACCTATTAGTTTTCATTGGTGAATTGAGTGGTCTTCGAAGAACCACAAGAGTTAACAATACGGTTAACAGCCTCTTAAGTTTAAATCATGCTATATTGATAAAACAAGTCATAAAATGTCTCAACAATCTATTTTTTAACTCTGTTAAATATTCGTTTACTGATAGGTCAATATATGGTGGAGCTCCATCCTGCATAAGTATTTGCACAGCTTTCTTATTGGTGCAGTTATATGACAACGCAATTCCTTACGCTTTCAAGATATCGATCACCATTAGTTGATTCTGATACCTTCACCATTTATTTTGCGAAAAACTGTTGTCATGGTAGAAGCAAATATTCTGAACAACAATTTTCTCTGTGCTTGGTATTCATCTACATTGGGACGAGTTCATTCTACTACAACTACCTTCTATCAAATGTAATCCAAGATATTAATAATAGCGGTGCATTAACCTAATTCTATTTTGAAAATTTAAAACCATTTTACAAAACTATTAGCTTTGCCTTATACGGGGGCAGCCTTTTAAGTTTTCACAAAAACTAGGAAAGAAAATTTTTTTTGGAATAAAGTATATTATTGCTTTTCAAAATACACTTTTGCATGCGTTCAAACCAATTCTCGAAACATTTTTTCCACTCTGAAATTGGTATCCCAAAATGATAGTTTTTGAAGGCTTCAACAGCTTCTTGAGGTGATGAAAATCGCTGTCCACGCATTTTCTGTTTGACATTCGGGAACACAAAGGGATAAGTCAGGTGAATACGGGCAATAAGACATTAATTCACAGTTTTTCTCCTTCAAATAATCAATTTTTTGACGTGCTGTGTAAGAGCTGGTATTGTCATGATGACGAATTATGCGACGTTTTCGGTTGTTTTTCCTGATTTCGTCTATAACTTCTCGCAAACAAATTGTTCTATATCATTCAGCGTTAATTGTTCTTCGGTCGTCTAAAGGAATGATTGCGACATGTCCAGCACAACCGAAGAAACAAACGATCATTTTCTTGGAAGTGCTTCGTAAACGAACAACTTTTGTAGGATTCGGTTCATCTTGGAATACCCAAACAGTGGATTGTTGTTTAATTGCCGGTTCGTACAAATATATCCAAATTTCTTCACCTGTTACGATGTTGTATGCAGATTTTGCAGTCCCTCGATCGAATTTTGTGAGCATTTCCTTACATCAATTAACACGAGCCTTTTTTTGAGCTTCGGTCAAATTATGCGCAATCCATCGGGAACAGATCTTTTTCACAGCTAAATGTTCACGTAAAATCAAATGTATTGTAGTCTTCGCTACGCCTAAGGATGCTTGTATCTGACTGTAAGTCACATGCCGATCTTCTTCAATCATGTTGCGCACAGCATCGATGTTTTATAGAATAACAACAGATTTTGGTCAACCTTCACGAAAGTCATCACTGACGGACGCACCACCATGACGATTCGATCAACTTCACTACTAGGTTTTATATAAAAGTTATAAATATATTAATTAAATTTCAGTATAAACTGAAAAGCATATAAATATCAGTTTTTATTTTTCTAAAACAATTTATTGAAAATCTGTGATAATGTAAAACAGTTTTAGCATTATTACAACGCTTTACTGCAAATCTCCCATTAAAATTTTTATAGCTCGTTAAATTTTGACAGATATTGACAGCGGTTTTATTTTCTTCAAATATGCATCGACAGCAGCCCAAAAGAATTCTTTTGGTGGATTTTTTCAACAATTAACAAACTTATACACGAATTGTGGTAGCAGCCCAGATACAAAGCTTACTTTCTGGCTTGGATTCGAGTTCCAATCCTATGCATCAATTAAAGATGTAGTGCTGCAGCCCACCACACATAAGTTTCAAATCCGGCCTTGGCAATCACACAGTGCCTAAACCTTGCCAGCCTATTTGGTTCTTAACTAATTTAAGTAGTAGTCCAATGAATCCACTTCATCTTCGGTTACATGAACAACCTGATTTTAAACTAGGTCTATATTTTTATCTGTTATTTCCTTACTAAATTATAACCTCAAAATAACTTTTTAGACCTTTATATCCCCAAAATCTTTTCTAAAATTGAAATTCATTTTTTCTGTATTAAGAAAAAAGTAATTTGGAGAATCTAAATGCAACATTTCTATATCTTTTAATTTCTTAAATAATTTTCAAAGTTTGTAACTATATACAGTCTATTTAAAGATTTTTTTAATAGGTATAATTTAAATTTTGTATCTGTGTCTATAAATGTATTTGTAAAATAAGTTCTGTATCTCTTATCAGATACATGAAACATATAGACGGGAATTTCACAATTGTATGGTTTAACATAAACTTTTGTAACATTTCTGGGCACAAACGCAGATTGTCTTTCGGCATATGAGCATTTTCTAGGTATACAAAAAGATATTAATATCCAACCTTAAATCAGCTCTAACTATATACAAATTAAGCCGTCTGCTGTCTGTGAGGTCATTGTGGTCGTAGTGAGTTGGTGCTAGATCTAGTTGGCGGCGGGTATTGATTCCTGGGTTCTTCGTTCCTGTGCTGCAGGTTATCAGCAATTTGAAATTTAAATTTTAGTGTAGCGTGTCTGTTACCTCATTGTTGGTGAAGTATCTTTCGTAACTTTCATAAGGCTATCTGGAAGATCTAGGTAGTGTGAGAAAAGGAAAGCAGTCAGAGGGTGTTTCAAGTTCCTCTGCGGTTTTCTAGGGATGCTATTTAATTTAGGGGTTTGTAGGGGGTTTAGGGGGTTTTTAAGGTGATAGTTAAAGTTTTTGGAGTTCTAGGAGACGGGCGCCTATAGGAATGGTTTGAATCTCTTCATTGGACCTAGATATTTGAATGTTCTCGGGGAAGCAATATATACGGCAGAATATTTGCTGCATGTAGCTTGATAATCAGTTGCGGGACGTATGAAGATGTTAGATGTATGGAGGAGGGTGCGTAAATCACAGCCTAGGAAGCAACCTTAGATACGTTGAAGAAGGTTGGAGCAGTTGCGAAATTGTTTTAGGGTTTCTCGAAGATCAAGATTTAGGATACAACTTTGTTGGAAGGTGACACCCAGGTATCCGAGTTAGTTGGAGAGATGGATTTCTTGATTGTAGATGGATATGTTGATAATGAAGGGGTTTAATCTGGGATTTCTGCCGGAGTTGGTATATCAGAATGAAATGATTAATAATTGTTGAATGCTGGTCCATCTCGAATATTGTTGAGGGCTATTTGAATTTCTTACCATGCGAAGGTAGATGTCTTTTTGGAGGTCATTATGGCAATACCATTCACAAATGCTAGATGTTTTCAGTCACTTTAAATATGTCTAGATCTGTCTTTAGGAGATACTTAAATTCCCTTCTCTTCTAAATTTAATTCTCACCATTTTGCTTCGAGTCCAAAGTAAACTGAATTCCTTAAGGTAATGCTTAAAAACTTGTTTCTGATAAATTGTTGAATTGTCGAATCTTTACAATGAATATTTGACACCCCTATTAATTATAACGACGTCCCCTTTTCAATTTTGGAAATAACTCCCATATCTGCTTAAAATATAATTTTCTAAAAACATGCTCAAATATTAGGAAGAACCTTTATTTAACCTTGAAAATGTGAGCTAAAAGTAATTTTCCTTTCACAAAAATTTAATTCTCACCTCTCTTTGGAATAATCTCAATTTTCTCTATAATAATCCCCACAGATGCGAAGAAAATTAGGAACCTGGCATCGATCTCTTAAATAATTTCCACCTAAAACGGCAATTGGAATTCTAGTCAGCGAGATTAACACTTCATCGCTTTATCTTTAATTTACTTCATTCATTTTGTAGCGAAATTATCCTCCCAGGACGTTTTAACTTAATATTTCACCAATTTATTTAGTCTGGCGGAAAGTATTAGAGGTGAAACATTTAAATTACTTTTTACGCATACCGAAAAGGTTTTTCTATGACAGCAATGAATGTTAAAGTTTAACTTTTAATACCCCTGTGAATATTTTTAATTGAAAAGTTACGTTTCGCTTTACGGCTGCACAACAAAAATTAGATAGATCTTGATCCTTCTTGCTCTATCTGGTAGGGGCATTTTTGTTTTAAAGCATTGTTTACCATCGTGCTGTTGCGAACGTTCGTCTTCTACTACAAGCAATTACCGACGCCAACGAGCGATTTTAACCTATTTTTGATTATACAAAAAGCAAAATATTTGAAATTCATGTCTAAAATTTAAGTGTATTTCCAGTAACCTATTCCAATTTATATAATATATTAGTAAAAGAATACCACTAGCAGAATTCCTGGGAAATGGGTCCAAAAGTTCTAAATGAAACTATTTCTTAAATATCAAGACAATCTCACGTTTCCGACAGGCTGCAATAAAACGATAGGAAAGGCTCTTCGGCTAGCACAGGGAGAAGGAAGGGTTGCAGATATGGGGGACATCCTTTCAAGTCGCACTTATACGTAGATCCACTTACAAAGGCCAATAACCGACAGCTTACGGAGATCGCGCCTACTTTGTTCAGCTTTTTCCTTACCTCAATATTGCTAACATAGTACATACAAAGAAGAAAAGTACACAAAACAACAACTCATAGGGTATCAAACAATTGATTTAAATATATTGAATAAAATAAGAATAAGTTGATACATTTACAAGCCAACTACGTTCAGGATAGGACCAGAGTCGATCCTGATGTAAATTAAATATATAATAAAAAGGCCCGAAGACGTTCCAATCTATTTCTCCAACCGTCACTTGTTACGACATTTAATATATGAATTAAAAATTAGAAAGAACTGCATAGTCAGTATCAGCTGAGTTCGCAACACAAATACAATATACTAAGTCTATTAACTAATCAGTAACAGAAGGTTGCTTTATTTCATGATGATACACTACTTTTATATCTCATAAATTGAAGCATTCGGTAAACAAGTAGTCACTGCTTACAATCTTCACTACTAATTATTAATACAGATGGGTTTTATCTTAAGTCAACGCACAAGTGAAAGAAGCCTGGAGGATGGCTGACACACAGCAGGCGCCTCCAAAGAAATCAGACTAGAAGAAAAGAGGCAGCTGGGTTTACGTCAATAAGCTAATATCACTGGATAATGGATTTGGATGATGGCATCAAGTCGCAGAATATTGTACCAAATTCTGCAATCGGAATATCGGAGAAAATACCGACCACATTAGGTGTTTTAAACGCCAAGAGCGGCGTAGAGTTCTTGCTGGAACGATAGATCTCTACGAGAACTTTTAAAATGGATAACGAGGTTAATTTTATCAGTAATGAACAAAAAGGAAACCACAGGGTATTCCCACTGTATTGTTGATTCTGGTGTACGCACTATCCGGCCTTTCATTACGGAAAATCGGTAAACGGTAATTTTACAGGCACAACTCGGATTCCATCCAAATTACACTAAACGCAATAGTCCGAACTATACCAGCTATCTCCCAAGAGTCTGCATTCCCGCGGGCAAGCCCGGCACCGGTTTCTTGAAAAACCGATCCTTCCCGCAACCCTCAGACCACTTCTTGGAAAGATACCTATAATTGCGTGTACACTATTTTTAGAATTCTAGCCCTTGCTCACCAATGAGAGCATGCGCAGAAGGTGACAACACTTGGCGCAAGAGATTTACGGATTAAAGTATTTGGATATCTAACGAACATACAAATACAAAAAGAAAGTAGATGAACGCACATAAGACCATATTCAAAGCTTCTCAATGCAACTGAATTGTAAACAATAATGTAATGTATCGTAAATTACAATTACACATTTTTCTTGTGTGTCCTCCATACTTTGGTTAAAAGTGTAAACTATGTTCTTTTATTAGTGTTCTTCTTTAACAATATTTATTTTTCTAATTAAGTAAAATTCTAACATGATATTGCCACGAAGAGGTCTCTGACCTAACCGGGATCGTATAAAGTTTTAACCAACACTTAATTAAACCAAACTCTGCTTTGCATTTCACAACATACTACAGTTATGGTCATAGCGATTGGTACTGGTAAGAAGTTTGTATTTTTTTTTGAGCCCTCATTTGGTCCATTTTTGGACATAGACCTCCCTCATTTCTTTCCAAATGTCTCGGTTCTGTGCCTCCCTCATCCATGATAAATCCGCTGTAAGTTGTATATCGTCTGTCCAGCGCGCTGGTGGTCGTCCTCTGGATCTTTTTCTTTGGTATGGTCGCCATTGCAGTATTATTTTTGTCCATCTTTCATCCTGACATCTTACCACATGACCCGCAAAGTTCCACTTGAGTTCAGCTATTTTTTCACTCACATCTTTTATTTTGGTTATGCCTCTTATATATTCGTTCCTCTTTGGTAGAACTAGCGAGAAAAACATTACCGAAAATGATTCATATATGTTTTTTCATTGCCTACGAAAATACTTAAAACGATATTCATAGTCTCAAGTTAAAATTCCATTTTGGAATTTATGAATATTTTTTAGATATTGGTCTAATTTGGGAGGTTTTTTTATGATTATTATTATGATGGTAATCCGATGAGATGCGTTACGAAGACGTTTTGCTCCACGGAATATGTCACCACTTACAATTTCGGAACTTCAAATTGCTGACAAAGAGAAATGAGATATGATTCTACAAGAACTCTGATAATTTAATTCATAGATGCCACCAATGGAAATTATATATTATTAACTTCTGTTTTTTGTAACAATTAATGAATAATAAAGTGTAAAGATTAAAGATTTCTGTACTTATTCAGATGTAACAATCCTGTTACACTATAATTGTCATACAGATAGCCGATTCATTGCATACTTCACACTGAACGTTGATGATGTACCTTCGGCTTGCTTGGAATGCACCATCAAGCTCTGTTGAACTATTAAATTAAATTTTCAATTAGCGTATTTTTTATCGCAGAAATAAACCTAATTTTTATACTAATAAAAGTTAATACATTTTGTTAACTTTATTCCATGGTCTTAAAAGATATGAATTCCATTCTAGCGGAAGCTTGCTTTATTTAATATTATTTTCTGCATGCTCCTCAACCATTTAGCATTTTAATAGAGTAGACTTAATGTAGATTTACTATGGTTGTTCATTAATATTCAAGGTAAGCACGCTTATCGCTTGATTTTCTTTTTGTATTCCTTATAGAATGTTGTAAACTTATTAAAACAATTTGTATTTCAGTTGGGACTAATGGATAAGAAGTTAGACGCCCTAACTTACGTGCTAAACGCTCTGGCACAAAAACAACAAATCATACCACGGACTATCGAAGACGATGTTTGAAAGTGCAGTGTTTTCAAAAAATCACGTGCAAATGGTTCTTGAGTTTCTGACTTCTAGTGGATCTCCGAAGGTGCACACCTACATCGTCTTATATTATTCTAAATAGGATGCTTAGGGCTTACAGCGCAATATTTCGTACACCTTCGCCAGTAGCACGACGCCGCGTCTAGCAATAAAGCAATTCCATAATTTAACATATCCATAACATACACACAAAGGGGGAATCGGCCCGAAAATGAATTATAGAATGGGATTACGCGAAAGATTTCGGTTTGTTGACTTATGATTTCGCAAACACAGCGCCGTATTTCTGGTTTACGCAGTGCGGCCTAGCGCAATAAATTGATACACCCTCGGAATTAAACGAATTAACCGTTTAATGTTGGCACGACCCAACTAAACGTCGATATTGTGTTCTGTTACGGTCAGGCTGCTAATTTTTGCAAAAGACCTTGCACTTTTCTGGTGTTATATCAGATTCGAATCCCAATTCTACATGGAAAGTTATCCTACAGACAACAAACTGTCGGGGAAATTTTTTGTTTATCGCATACTTATCATAATTTATATGTTAGTTATCCAAAGTTAATACCCTTCAACGCGGTGGTCCTACTGTGCGTGAATACAGGATGATTTATGACTTCAGAAAAATCTTCATATGAGTCACTCAAAGAAAAACTTCATATAAATATGTGTCCGAAAATGCTTTCTCAGGAAGCTACGTCCCCTTAAAGTGTACAACTTTAAAGCAATGGGTAGCTATTAATTTGTAACAAGATGAGAGAATGTCTAGGGTTAAAGTGTGTGCTTGAAGTGTCCTCCTTCACCACGAATGCAAGCATTACAGTGGTGGACGAGTGGATTACTGACCCAAGCAACCACATCAGGGTCATTTCTTATTTCATTTGCGGCATCCTGTATTCCTTCCAGCAACTACTACCATGTTGTTATTGGCACCTTGTAAACAGGTTGCTTCATATGTCCCTACAGATAAAAGTCCAGTGAGTTCAAGTCTGTTGATCTTGACGGAGAGGCAACAGTACTTCCGTAGCCAATCCAATGTCGAAGAGAATGGGCATTAAACCACGTTGTTACTGTTTCTGCTCTATGAGACGGTCCACGTCGTTCTGGAACAATATACATTGACGGAAATGGAGAGGTATACCTCCTACCAACTCGAAGGTATTGTAGAAAGACAATTTTCGTACAAATCCCATTTAACATTGTTAAAGATATGACCCAAACCGTTAACACTGAATCATTGCTGAAAACGACGCTACCATATTGCACCTGGATTTTCTAAGTGCCACTAATGTTCATTGTGTCTGTTGTTGATATCATCTTCTGTAAATTGGCTTCGTTTGAGCTCAGCACATTTGACATTAATTGACATCATCAACGGTTTGATGCAATATCCACCGACAGAATAATATTCACTGTTGGGCATCTCCCGAGTGCAGCCCTTGCACGTATTGGAAGTGGTAAGGGCGTAAGACCTTGCAATGCAGTACTCGGCATACAAAATTCTGGGATAGGTCTAAATTACTTGCGATAGGTCGCGTGCTGCCTGTGGGATCATTAATTACTGCATCTACCACGTCTCCTTCGCCCTGAACATTTACTTGCTGAGGAGATCAATTTTTCGAGGAACAGGAGTTCCTGTCTCTTTAAGTCTTTGAAAGGCTGTAGCGAATGTTTTGTGATTCGGTTGTCGTTTATCTAGAAATTGGTGTGATTTTCTCTTGAATAGTCAATGTTCTATACATTCAACATCCAATAAACTTTGAGGAACTACAGCTCTTAGACAGCATTATCGGACACACGTTTATTGGATTTTTTAATTTGAAATACTCATAGGCATCACCTAATAAAGTTTTTCTCCGACGTATAGAGAATATTTCCTTTATTCAAAAACATCAAAGTTGCCTATTGCCATGCTCATATGAGATAATTAATATTAATTAATAATAATAATAATAATAATAAATGAAACGCATATGTTTCATAAAAACATTTTAAATAAATAAAATATTCGATATATACTATATACAAGGTGTCCTTTAATTAACTAGATGTTATTAGATAAAAAGTATTAATATTGCTTGATATGGTAGTGGTGGAGGTCAATATTACACAATAACAAAGCAGACATTCTGTTTAACTGAAAGTATATTTTCTTTATGTTACATGGTATATCCTGAATATTTTCCAAATTTTCAATGATACAGTCTAATGTATCAAAAATTAATACATATTTAAAAAAAGTAACTAAATTCCCATTATACTCATTCTTCTTATTTAAAAGGCTTTTCTCCACTTCTCTTGTGTTTATTATCTTTATGTTTAAAAGGCAACTGTAAAGTTTTAATTGTGTATAGTTTTTCGCATACCAAATGTGTATAAGCACCAAACATAATTTTTGTATAATGCCATGCAAAAATACAGCAGAATATGCATATTTATTTGTTGCTTGTTACCAGTTTAAATTTATATTAGGTGTTAATAAGGAGATTATTGATTTTTATAAAAATTCATAAACCAAACATAAAACATACAGTTTTTTTTAAATCCAGCAAATTAAATAATCTAGTGATTGATTCAATTTAATATTGGATATATCACTTTCGTTTAGACTACATGTGGGTTCAAATGTAATTTAACTTTGAAAGAATTATTCCTTGGAGTAATTGGAAATATGAATCGACTAACAGCTATAAAATACATATTATTATAGGAAGGACGGTGTAAGTCAAAGAGCAGCAACTTATGTGGCCGCTAATATTAACTTTTTTTATTTATCTTTTATTTAAATTCAAATGTATTCGAATTAAAATGGTCCATTGAAATATATAATAATATACAAAATATTTTATTTAAAGTTGAGAAATTGAAAATGTATATCTCTTCACCCCCCTGATACTTTTAAAATGCATAGTAAACATCTAAGCATTTATTATATCAATTCATAAATTTCTAAAATTATGGTCAATTCCATGGACACCTTGTATATAGCGTTGTAAATTTATCAATGTTTCAGCCACCACTGCATGAGGCATTTTGAAAACTGTGGACTCTCCTACTATTGTATTGAGTATTATTCCATCAGCAGCAGTATTTACATCCCTGAAGGTATCCCGTGCAATAGTGGACGAAACGTTGATTTCAAATTATTAAGAATTTTTCTATTTCACCAATTGTGCATATTTTGAAGTATAAGTCTAATTTTCACGTTGGGATTCGAATATGAACTATATTTTTTAAATATATCAGATCGACTGCTTCAATATGTAGTTGAGCCTAATTAGACTCGATCTCAAGAAATACTTTGTAACTTGGTCGGACCGAACAGAATTTTGTAGATTTTATAGATTCCTTGTGGTTGATGAGTGGTTTTATTATTAATAACATCAGTCACTAGTCACAGAATATTCGAAGTGATACTTTCCAAATATATCTTGATGACATATCTGCTATAGTGCAAAAATATCAATTGTGTATATATATAGGGTGGATCAAATTTTAAACATTCCTGGGTGTGAATACTTTTAGTCTAGCATTCTAACATAATTTCGTAACTTAACTTTCTCAGATTGACATGATTTTGTGAATTATTAACACTAAAGTGAAGCAACATTCACATTTTGATTAATGACTAACGTTTGAACTTAATTGAAGACTGCTATTGTTTTTAATTTATGCTAACCTAACTGACAGTTTAAATATAGGACGAAATCTTTGGTCCACACTGTATATTTTCGATTTTCATGTAGTTAGACCTTATGTTAATTGTAGTAATACATCATGGTGAGTAACACTGTACAAAGTCAATATGAAAATAATAACAAGGCATGGTATTTCGGGGCACATTGTACTTACTGTAAAATATTTCTTAGTCATTTATAGCATATTTCTACTCTAGAATATATAGATATAGTGCCTACCTAGATAATTATGGCTTTCAATGAAAATCGTAAAGTTTCTGTACTGGCTACAAAACGGTACTATTACAATGAAGTTAAATTGATATTACTATTGTTATAGGCTTTGTGATTAAACGTTCACATAAGAAATGTGATTGTTCGCTGTACAGACACTTTATGGGCACTTTTTCTAACTCGTAACGAGTTTTGTAAAAAATATCACGAATCTTATATGAATATGAGTCTTTATATATTTAAATTATAAATAATTATAATAACAATGGAGTATAGTAGACCTACAATGAAAGCTTGTTAATGGAAGTAGGGTCCAAAAATTCTCTTCTAGACGTGTTTACCGCATTTTATCTACATCGTAGTCGATACTAAGCATGTTTGCTCTCATGCACTTACTGTGGAATTGTTTATAACTTCCTTAGCAACGAACAATTTTACTCTATGTATCTTAAAGTATAATACAACAAAAAAGCGATGAAAGATTAAAATTAATATTCCGTTGGTAACACAATGTGCTAAGAATAAGGAGAAAAAAGTATTTATAAAATTTCATTAGTAATATAACTAGTGATCTTGATTTTGCGATTTACTGGAGTTTGAATATACATGGCGGTTATCTAGCTATTATTTGTCTAGTATGTTTTTATAAATATTACATGATCACATATACATTTGCAAATACTATTTACTCTCAACATGTTTTAAATCACGATAAAATTAAACACAAAAATCGTCATGTTTCTCAGGTGCAATAGTGGTATGTCCCACTGACATGAAATATTACTATAGACACAGCAGATGATAGTACTCTGTATACTCATAGCTTTTAATTTCTTAGTTGTCCCCTTAAATAGAGGAACATCTTTTTTCATAGCCTCTTAATATGTGAGAATAGGCAACACACATTGCATTTCTTTGTGACTCCAATATAATAATAAAATTTTACAAATTTTGCATATGGAAATTCAAAATTATCTCCTTCGACAGTACAGTTTCTAAATTTTGTGTTGTATAAACCTAAATACAATTAAATCTTTATTTGAATTTTGAAAACAAGAACTTCATTCTATTTTAAGGGAGTTTCAAAAAGTGATTATACAAAGGCAAGAAGATAGGCGTGACATTCCCAAAAGCCCGTACGTGTATAATGTCTTTATAAAGCTCCACATAAAACTGTGTTTATAATAAATTCTCATAAGATGATGAGTATACAAATATGTTGTTATGCAACCCATATTACAAGTCATAACTCACCGTAATTACAATAACAAATTTTTAAGCTCTGAACAAACACTTTAAAAATATGTACAACTAAAATATTACAGACGAAAATCACACTGAGAAGCAGACAGAAAAGAACACCATCAGAATAGAAACAGAAACGGTAACAAAGGCACTGCAAAATGCATGCGAAAGAGAGGCACCTCGCCCAGATGGAGTACCTAATGAATTGCTGATGTTCGGGAACAGGAAACTGACCGAAGAATCATTTATTCGAAAAGTTTTTGACAACCAGGAAATTCCTAGCGAAATGAAGACCAGCGTTACCATACCATTCTACAAGATGATAAGAAAAGTCTTTAAATCTATATGAAATCTATGAAATTAATAACAAACATTTCTCTCAACAAACTAAACACGGAATTGGAGAACAACCAAGAACAGATGGGAAAAACAGATCCACCACCGACGCAATATTTGTCATTCGACAACTCTGTAAAAATCCATAAAGTACAACTCTCCAGCTTACACATACTTCGTCGATCTATCCTCGTGTGCAGCTCACAGATGTACTTACAATACTCACTGAACAAAGGTATAACCACTAATTATCCTACTACAACTTATATATGAAGATGCTACAAGAAGAATAAAATTGGGCGATGCTGGAACTAAAGAAATTCCAATAAGATCAGGAATACGACAAGGTGACTCGCTAAACCCGCCCCATACTGTTAAACATCATAACGCATAACATTGTTGATAGCGTAACATCCAAACGCGGCTACAGAATGGATCGAAGTACAGTGAATGTCATCTGCTACGAGGACGACCTCCAGAGGTTTCTATTTTAGTTCACAACAACTGCGAAAATCTTCAATATAGAAGTATCTAGGGAAAAAGCGAATTGCCTAACGATGTCCCCGAGGTGGAAATTGAAAGCCACATCGTTGAACAACCAACCACCAAGTGATGGTATATAATTATTTAGGCGTTAACATTTCTAGAGCACGAGACATAAATAAGAAAGTATAGAAGCAAGCGACCAAGGGTTCCATAACATCGGGTTGTCTACAAGACATATGGCAGAACAGGGTGGTTTGGTTTTTCATTAGCCAACCTGTATCTTCGGTAACATTAGAGATACAAGGAAAAGCCAAAAGAAAAACTTTCTTAGTTTCACTTTACCTATAACATAGCGACAATAATAATGTTTCATTCCCCACTATTTTTTGGGGAAAATATCCAACTTTAGTTTTTCAAATGTCACACCCTGTATATATTTTTGTTAGACGACTCTAGCTTAAATTCTCTTTTCATTAATGAATAATAAGTCAGGATTCACATTGCAATAAGACTAAAAAAGTCAAATAATGGCACAGTCTCTAATGGCTCAGTTTCTCATGATTCACTCTCTTCAGTCTAACTCACTCCCTCCTTCCACTTCCACTTCCTCCATCATTAATTTTATGTATTCAAGTTGGCTGTAAAATAATAATTCAAATGGTTCCACCAGCTTCGGGTTTTTGATTAATGTCTGGGAAACAACCATACCAGACCATTACCGTGTACGCATCTTCTCTTGTAGCAAATTGACCGGTTAAAATTTTGTTTCTGATATTTTGATATTTAACAATGGTTTCTTTGATCGGCACCTAAACGGAAAATGTATCAGTTCCTGAAATTATAAGAAGGCGTATCGTACGATATATTTCTTTATTCCCCATATAAAAATATCAATCATTGACATATCAGACGAGAAGAACACAGCATATACACTTTTTCACTATTCATATAAATTTCCAATTTAAGGTAGAGTCGTCTAACATAAAAATATACAGGTGTTCCATTTGAAACACCAAAGTTAGACATTTTTCCCAAAAACCAATAGGCTATGAAAAATGATTATTGTCGCTATGGTATAGAATAAGTGAAACTAAGAAATTTTTTTCTCTGACTTTTTCTTGTATCTCTAATATTACCGAAAATATAGGGTGGCTAATGAAAAACCAACCACCCTGTAAATGTAGATCCTCCACAAAGTCAGAATTTACAAGAACACTGTAAGGCCAATACTAACATATGCTACTGAAACTAGAGCAGAGACAGGTAAAACAAAGCTGAGCCTCAGCCGAGATGAAAGCGCTAAAATCGATTACAGGGAAAACTCTACACGATAGAATACCTAGTAGAGAAATTAGAAACAGATGCGACGTACAGGACGTAATAAAATTTAGTAACACGAGACGGAAGGAGTGGAATGCATACACAGACCGCATGAATCAAGCTCTACCAATAATTGTGAGAAATACTTAGTATCTGAAGGATCAAGTCTACCAAAACCACCAAAAAGCTGGGGTGAGAGGTGGGCATCATCATCCATCAAATTCCTATCGCGATGAGGCTTCTCTAATGAAAACGTAGACAGTGCCTACTAAAGAGAAGAAGAAGAAGAGGAAGAAGACATTTTTATACATTACTTAGAAACGATGGACCCCTTCAGGGGCAAAAATTTCTGAAAATGTTGGCAGTTGTTTGTGATCGAATGTCATGCAAATTAAAATGTATAACAACAATGAGAGAGTAGATTGCTACTAATCAAGTTTACGATACACTCATGTAGCTTTTGGTGCATGATTACGGGATTCACCGTAAATTGACACAAACCTACTCCCTTGTCGATCTTATATATTTTGGGTCTAGGAAATTTGACCGAAAACAGTAGACCGAAAGAAAGTTGACCGAAGACAGTAGACCGAAAGGAAATTTGACCGAACGGAAAGTTGACCGAAAGGAAATTTGACCGAAGAACATTTAACCGAATGGAAAGTTGATCGAAAATATAATTTTTTGACTGTTTAATGCATACAAGCTGGAAGATTATTTTGTACATCGAACTCATTGCCGGATATGACTTAATCGTAAACATATTACCCGACAGAACTTATTGATTGCAAACTAATGACTAGTAATTAAGATGCATTAAACAGTCAAAAAATTATATTTTCAATCAACTTTCCATTCGGTTAAATGTTCTTCGGTCAAATTTCCTTTCGGTCAACTTTCCATTCGGTCAAATTTCCTTTCGGTCTACTGTCTTCGGTCAACTTTCTTTCGGTCTACTGTTTTCGGTCAAATTTCCGGTAGCGATATATTTTAATTATAATTTAATTACAAACAACTGCCAATATTTTAAGGAATATTTTCCCACTTAAACATAAGTAAAATGTGTGTTGCCTGCTATATCGCATTCAGGCGTAAAGTAATACAAGGCTTTCCCCATAAAGTGGTTTTTATTATTTGTACCTAGTTTTAACACGATTATCTATCATCGTCCTCCCAAAACTTTGTAATGACCCTATATAAGGGGTGCCTCAGAGAAACGGGAAATTTTGAAACGGAGATTTATGGAAGATACAAAATATTTTTAATACATTTATTCATAACAATTAATAGTATATTGTACGCCATTGAAAAACCCATATTTATTTTTGGGGTGGCTTCAAGCAGGTGACCCCTCTGTGCAGACACTCCTGCAGTCTTGTAGAGACATTTTGCATGACCCGACGTAATATTTCAACAGGAATGTTGGTGATTTCCTTTGGGATATTGGTGTTCAGTTCTCGGTCACAACTGATCGACTACAGTACACCTTGGTCTTAAGGTGATCCCACAAAAGAAATCGCACACTGTCAAGTGATCGTGGAGGCCACGGAACGTCGCTATTTCTCGAAATTACGCGATTGCCAAACAATTGTCGTAATGATATTTGTGCTGTGTGTGATATTGCTTCGTCTTGTTGAAATCGGATGTTTTCAATGACTTGTGGGAATTTCCGCAGTTTGTGGGCAACAAAGGTTTCCAACATGGCAACATACCGAATATGCTGGCGGAACACGTTCATGATGTTCTAATTTGATGTAACATCGAAATTCTCTACTCGAAGCCTCCACAGTATCACTGTTTTTGTAAAATACTTTGACAGTAAACGCCTGTTCTGCACCACCCTACACTCATATGCTTTCATGTGCCATTCGGTGCTACCAACCTCCCAGAGCTGTCAAAACAATTATGAAAATTTCTCATTTATCTGAGACACCCTTTATTTACAAATTAAGAAAATTATAAAATATTTAAAAGTCTTTATTCCAAAAATGACTATGAACTTACCGATCCCCAATTTACGAATTTGTACAACGATTTAAATTCAAAATTGTATAACAAATACAACGAAAATTATTTTGTTAGTGCAAACTTACGAACCCTTTCGGCTCCTTACTTGAACCTCTCACATACTCTAAGATACAAAAAGTAAAATTTCCTTTCTTGTGTTAAATACGAGTGCCTCTTGTCTGTGATTCACACTTTCTTCATCCACTTTAACCGAATTAAATTAATTAATTACACAAAACGCAATCCATGGACCAAAGCTACTCCTCCATAAAATTTCACCGCTAGGTGTTAAAAACAGGAATTGTCTTTCATTTTTAACTATCCCTCAATTATCACTCGCTAATATTGATTTTTGTATGTTTCTTAAATGACACATTCCATCTTGCCTTTTTCAAAACCAAGAGCTAATTTAGAAGAAGAAAACGAAATTGATTGAATTGATTAAATGGTATTTACCCAGCCACATCGCAGTTTCGTTTTCTTGTTCTGAATTTCTGGGAAAGTAACAACGTCACTGTGTGGAGTATTGTTGAATCAATTTGTGGTTTCCAAACTTCTCTGGGTCTACATATCGTACTGATCTGAGTAACATTTTATCCTTGCCATGAAAATAGTGTAAATATGTTAAAATATTTGTAAACAGCAGCCGAAATTGGACCAACGTACTTCTTGTATTTGTGATTCAAGGTGTTTGTGTAATAATACAGACGGGTTTAACATTCTAAGCTTTGAATTTTACCTTAACTTGTATTTCGAGGTTTTAAAATGTATTCTAACTGCAGGCAATATTTTATAGCGTTTCTTATTACATGGTAGTTCTCAAGGGATATGTTTTGGAATTTTTGGTTTAATAAAAATTTTACATTAATATTATTAAACTTGAACTAGAAACGGAAGTTTTTAGGCAAAAAATTTTGAAGCATGTCCCGCTGATATTATATAGATTTTGTAAGTATTCGACAAGACATTTCTGAAAGTGCCCTACGTATAAACTTTGCATTGCAATCATATACCGTAGTTGCCTCTACTTAATTTTCTTTTTGAGTTTGTGAATCGATTTCCTAGGAAATGTGTGAAACACAAAATGAAAATTGAAATTTGATTTCTAGTGTAGTGTGTTTTATAATTATTGGAAATCAAAAGACGTGTTTTCCGAATGTCATCATCATCATTATTATTATGGGTAATGTTATTGACTTTTGACGATTTCTACGCTTATGTTATCAACGCGCCAATGTATAGATTCTGTAATTTATTACAAACAATTCAATATTTTTATACACACTAAGTTTTACTCATTGCAACTCTATCTTTGAGCACCTCTGTTGGGCCGAACAAATTATGTTCGGCCTTTAACTGAAAATATTGTAAATAATTTAATTACATTAAGAAATAGGTAAATATAGTATGCTCACAAAGTTCGTGATCAGAACAGTTAATTATTACTCTGAATGTATTAAAGTTATTATATTTATCATAGGAATTTATTAGGGTTTTCTTGGTGCAATATTATATTTAGAAAATAATAAAAGCTTTACTTTATCTATTATGGTGATAATAAATTATTTCCACTTCTTAAATGACTTTAATTTCTACTCCTTTATCCTTGCCTTAGCTAATCAACTAATCCGTTTGTATATGTCGAATCCAGAAGATGTAATTGTACATTTCGTGAAAAGGACATCCACTTCATGAAGCGGCTCCTCATCCTGTAATTTCAAAGTTTTCCATCACCTGGACAAAAATCCCATCCATTTCATGAAGTGGAACCCATCCTCTTCCAGATGGTGAAATTATACTAGAATACAGCATTTGGATAAGCAAATTGTCCATTTCATGAAAAGGTGGGATAGAAAACAATATTTGGTGTAATAATTGTTGCGTCGTCGCAAGTGGATGTCCAATTCGTGCAAAGATCATATGATCACGGACCACCTGTCAAACAGTGCCATTTTAAGGGTTGTTAGTTTCGATTTCGGGGTTCTTTTCTCATTACCTAATTCTTGGTGTGACGTGGAGTACTACGCCAAAGACAATTTCTTCAATGAAATCGAGCAATATTACTCAAGACAACCAGGAAAAACCCCTCCTCAAAAGAGACACAAACTGCTGTTGTTGAAGAAATTCTATAAGCCAAAGCGAAATCATAAGTTATTCCTAGTCTACTCCTAGTACAAATTCAACAAAAGTTTATATAACATAGGTACTATTTATTCCAGGGGCCAGAAGAGTAGAAGGGAGTATTACCTGCTTGCCACTTGAGATAACGCGATCCATAGTAAGTTGAACGAACGAACAAAAAGATTCGAAATGATAGAGAAGCAGTCTGCGAACGTCAAAAACGTTCTGCAGCGAAAATACGGCGTTTAATGTAAATGATTGTGTTTCTTGTTTTTCATTACAACATACAGTGTTGTAGTATTTCTCAAGTGTTTGTTCTTTGTTTGAATGTTTAATGTTTATTTTTTTTTGCATAAGTATATTAGTGTACCTAGTTGTCTTTATTTTTTAGTATATTAAAAAAAAACAAAAAAGCCTTCTTTGTTCCTACTTCACTACATAGCTGTAGATACGAAAACAGGGATCACGAAATAAGCATCCACTTGGGACGACCCAACAATATTACACCAAATATTGTTCTCTATCCCACCTTTTCATGAAATGGACAATTTGCTTATCCAAATGCTGTAGTGTCGTATAATTTCACCATCTGGAAGAAGATGGGTTCCACTTCATGAAATGGATGGGATTTTTGTCCAGGTGGCGGAAAACTTTGAAATTCCAGTATTAGGAGCCGCTTCATGAAGTGGATGTGCTTTTCATGAAATGTACAATTACATCTTCTGGATTCGACATATATATTTATGTCGGCGTTTGTGTGTACATATACTTGCGCAAACTTTAGGGCGTCTTCTGCTCTTCAAATTAATGATAAAAAGTTTACAAACATTGTCCAGAAATGATTCTTTAAAAAGTCATGATTACTTGAATTTCAAATAATAACGAATATCAAAATCGAATGCAAGTATTATTTGTATTAAAGTGGGGGCAAAAATATATACCTCACAACGTCTTCTAATCATTGACTGCCTAACACTTCGTAATATACCCGTACTGTTAATCAATTGAAAATCATGCACGATGCACAATGCGATATCGGAGAGCTTGTACATTTTCATTGAGAGTTTGGTAAACAACAGTTTTTAAGTATTTCCATAAGAAATAATCATATGGATTGCAGTCGGGGGCGCTTGAAGGCCATGCAATCAGTCCTGCTCTACCAACCCAATAATAAGGATAATCGGATTTTAAAAATTCTCGTAGTATAATAATAAAACGTGCAGGAGGCTGAACGTGCTTTTTCTTTGGCATATTTTAAGCCTATGGCTTGTATGTTAACCTTCAAAGGCCTAACATAATTTTCTTACGTGCAAGCCAACGTGGGGTGCAGATACACCCCAACCGTAAATCCCTGAAACCAGCACTAAAAAAATAAAAAACGGCAATATATTTGCTTATATTGTCTATTGGAGAAGTGTTTAGCTGAAGGGGTGAAAAATATTTCCAGAAAAATGCCGTTTTATTAACAAAAACAGTAAAATTTTCACTGTAACTTGTCAGGCTAGGGCGACACTTTATAATATTCGACAGTAATCTTCGTGACTTCCGTATTGAGAATTTTGACCAAACAGTACCATCTTTGCTGGTATATGAATGTAATAAACCTTCTTCACTTTCATCGTGGACTGAGTTATCATCATCTACTTGTCATTAGTACAAAAATCTTTAACAACATCGTCATTCCCATCGTTTGCTGCTTCCTGTATCCAGCCGTCGAATTCTGGATCATGATCATCATCATTTTCCAGATACCATTGTAGTTCTTCATCGGTGAACTTAGCAGAATTACGCGGATTCATTTTTCTAAGCACAAAAATATTTGATGCACATACTCGCATAAAGCACAAATTGAAATGACAACTTCCGCTGGGCTGCTAAGATTTATACTAAAGCAAAATAAACAAGATTTAACTTACAAAGCGAAACAGGCGTTAGCGCAGTGAAATATTATGCAGGAAGGTACAGGAAAAGATCTGCAGAAGCTTGCTGCAACAGAAACTTTACCGCAACATACAAGACTAACTGGGGTGCAAATACACCCCAAGCTAGAAAAAATTTGTAACAACATTGTTACCAAAAATTTGATAATGTAATTAATGTAAACAGGTAATAAAGTGTCTTAAAAACAATAAATAAAATTTCCAGTAAAATCATAACTATATTTTCAATTTTACAGTAAGAAAAAGACATGTGGGGTGCGTTTGCACCCCAGTCAGGCCTTTGAAGGTTAAACAGTATATTGTTCTAGAGATATGAATGTCCAGCTATTACTCTAACGTTTATTAAGTCTTCCTCTGCCTCTTTGTACTGCTGGAATCTGTGTAATTTCTGCTTGTGCAAGTCTTGTTGTTTCCATACGCTGTACGTAGTCTCTCCAACAGTTTCATTTTCGCGGCCCCATCTTACAACGTCTTGAATTTGACATATTTGTCTAATGGTTTCATACCTCACTCTGTCCCGTTGCGTTTTTCCGGTGATCGTTTGCCGGATTTTCATTTCATTGACTCGCATTAGTTGGTTTATGACATTTATTTCGGCTCTTGTTTAGATGACATAAGACGTTACCGGCCTAACTAAGTTTTATACAGGATGATTACTTTATCTTGTAACAGGTAGATAGGCTTCACACATTACAGCTGTTTGTATTCCAGAGGTATCTTAGTAAACTTTACATTGTTTATATAAATAAAAATCAAAGTAGATACGTTGGATGTACAAGAAACTACAATGAAACCATTTACGAACAAATAAGATACAGTTTTGCAATAGGTACATTTACAATATTTGTCACATATAATTTAAACAACACAAACACAGAAAACCAAGATAGCATAAAAATATGTTAACATAACAATATAAACGACAAGAAAAATAAATTAAATATAAACAGAGAAAAAATACTAAATGTTCAAACTGCCGTCCACCTTGCTGTTCACATAAGTCAATCCGCCCAAAAGAGAATTTCTAATACGAGTTAGTATACGTGGGACAATTAATTCTATGAAAGTGAGCAGATGTTTTATCATTTTCAAACCACATACGCTGTCTAACATAAAGATAAATATACTTTAAAAGTTGAAAAAATCATTTTTTAGAAAATGTAAATACATTTCCGCATTTAAACTGCCCTCAAACAGTGGGTACCAACGATAACGTTGTTAAGGATAGCACACCACACATTTACAATAAAAAGTCTTTGAAAATGTGCTTGCCGTATCCAATGTTGGTTATCTTGTGAATAGAAATGGCAATTGTGTTTATTTACACGCCCATTGTTACGAAACGTGCTTCGTCAGAAAATAACATTTGTTAAAAATAGTGGATCAGATGTAAGTTCGTTTTTTTTAAATTGGCAGAAATTCACTCTACATGGGTAATCATCCTCGACAACGTGTTGCACTAATATGATGTAGTAAGAATGTACCCGGTTTGCTTTTAAGATGTTAATACTGAACTTTAGCTAAAGCCTACAGTTCTTGCAACTAATCGTTGACTTATATGGAGATTACCAGTTCGTGATTCGATGGCTGCTGCCTCAGCTTCTACAGTTGTGAGTTGTCGTTGTCTCACCTTTGGTTTAAAAAACCGTCCAAATTGCCGCAAATTTCTTTCCAAATTCCTAAAGGCATTACGTCACGAAAGGGTAAATTTCCTGACTTTATTTGCTGCTGCTCTAAATAAGGAACATATTGATTCGCGAAACCATTCTGGGAGGTTTCTCAGCCAGGACGTTCTTCTTCTGCCCGGGCCTCTTTTCCCCAAGATCTTGCCTTGTATGATGAGGTGTAGAATGCTGTACTTCTCGGGATATCTGGTTACGTGGACAAAATACTCAAGTTTTCGGATTTGGATTGTTTCTGTTATTTCAGTTGTTTTACCTATGCGATTCAACACCTCCTTGTTCGTGTCTTACTCTGTTCACCCAGCTTATGCGGAGGATTCTTCTGTAGACCCACATTTCAAATGATGTCAATCTCTTAAGAAGAGTGTCGGTCAATGTCCAGCGTTCGGAACCATATAGGAGTCATTATCTGTTTCATTCCAATAAAGATTTTTGATGGTGCGTAGGTCTTTGTCATCGATGCCAACATTTTGTAATGTTTCTATCATATTATGGTGACTTACATTATCGAATGCCTTTTCAAAATCCATGAAGCACATATACACATGCCCGTTCATGTCTCTACAGCATTGCACTAAAACCTGTATGCTAAAGAGAGCTTCTCCTGTTCCTAAGTTGTTGCGAAAGCCAAATTTAGATTCGCTATATTTTCTCCTATTTTTCCACATATCCTTCTAATGAATTATACGCGGGAAAATCTTTAGCGCGCAGCTCATTAGACTTTTTTGGAATCGTTATAAAAGTCCATTTCAACCAGTCTGCTGGTATGTTACCTGAGTCGTAAACATCATTAAATAGCTCTAGTAGGGCCTTCTTTCCTCTACCTTCGAATAGCTTCACTATTTCTGCCGGAATTTGATCAGGTCTAGGTGCTTTTCTGCTTTTTGCTAATGTGAGCGCTCGATCTACTTCTTCTAGTGTTATGGGTGGTCCCATTGCAGGTGTATCCAATTCAATTTCAGGTCTTGTATATACGAATAGCTCTTGTATATATTCATTCCATCTGCTAAACTTCTGTTCATCATTCATAATCAGCTTACCATCTTCATCGGTGAGCATATTAATTTTATTGTTGTACGTGCCAACCGCTTCTCTGGTCTTTTTATACTTGTTGAAATTGTCACCCTTCCGTTGAAGCTCTTCACTTTCTTTGCATTTAACTTCGTACCAATTTTTATTTGCTTTCCGAATTTTCTTTCTAATCATTTTATTGATTTTATCATACTTTTCTTTGTTTCTATTCTTGTATTGTCTGCGAGCATCCATTAATTCCAAAATTTCGTTATTCATCCATCGTTGTTTCTTCTTATTTTGCTGACCAGTTTAACTTCTTATTGCTTCCTGTGCAATGTTTTTAATATTCAAACATAGTTGTTCTGCGTTTATTTGCCGTACTTCTGTGTTACCAAATTTATTTTCCATTTTAGTTCTTATTTGTTGGCTATGTATATGAACGGAGTTTGCATCAAATCTAATGCATAGTTTTGGTGTGTTCAGTTTCTTCAATCTGAGATTTATTTCACTAAGAAGCAAGTTGTGATATGAGGGAACATCTGCCCCTGAATATGTTTTTACAGATTTTATCATGTTTTTGAATCTACCATTTATACTGAAGTAGTTGATTTGGTTGCTCACTATGTTATTAACTGAGTCTGAGACACATTTTCACGTACACAAACGTCTTTCAGGTAACTTAAAGAAAGTATTTATTACACAAAATTGATTTTCTTTGCAAAATTCCACAAATCGGTTTCCCCTTTCGTTCCTTGTGCCTAAACCAAAGTCACCAATTATGTTATCCTCTCTTACTTTGCCAACCCTTGCATTTAGGTCCCCCATTAATATATTTATATCTTTGTTCTTAAGTTTTTCTATAATACTTCTGACGTCACCATATTATTTTTCAAGGTCCTCTTCTGTACTTTTAGCGGTTGGTGCGTAAACTTGAATTATGTTTATCCTAAAAGGTCTGGAGTTCAGTTGAATCATAATTACTCTATCCGATACATATGCTACACATCTGACATACTTATCTATTTGTTTTGATACAATTATATCTACTCCGTTCGAATGGTGATTAATTTCTTCGCCCGAATAGTGCACAGTGTGATTGTCAATAGTGCATTTTCCAGAGTTGGGCCATCTCATTTCACTTATATCTAGTATCTCTATATTTAGGCGGTTCAGTTCCTTTATTGTGCTATGCACTTTTCCCTCTTTCTTTTCATAAAGACTCTTAAGGTTCCATGTTCCTAATCGAAATCTTGGATCGCTTTTGAGATTGACCGTCCGGGAGATTCTTAGCACCCCTGTCCCATTTAAGGAGCGCCCGTACTCGGGGCCGTTCATTGAGTTTGCAGCCATTATCATGATATCCTGGGGACTAAAATTTGACAGATAGTTTCCCGTTGCTTTCCTGACTTTTTCCCAGCCGCCTCTAACATGAGGAATAGACGCTGTTTACAGCCGCCCATTCTGGATCAGGCGCTATTGCTATATTTGGTCCGCCCCGGGGAATTTTATTTCTCCGGTCCCCACCACATCTGGTAAGCATTCCCCTATCCGTCACCCGAGACGCCCGATGAGGGACTAGCAACCCACACGGTCCGCTCCTCTGCTTTCTCCCAAAATCAACATCATATCCGTTTTCTCCCTATTAGAATACATTAAGATTGATTGTTATTACCACAAGAATCTATACAAATCAACAACAACAACAATAATACGCACTGCTACTGGACGTCACAGTGAAATGCGGCCGATCGGCCGCGTGTTCGTACCCCGGCTGCATGTTGCATGAACGGTTAGTATGTAAGGCACGCCCGCATTCCTCTGAAGGAATGCGAAGGCGGTTCGGGGGGGACGGTAGTGTGAATGTTTAAAAAAAGGTATGTATATTGAAGGGAGGTCCCGGGTTGCGCACATTCGTCGTCCGTTCACCTACGATCAGGAGAGTTAAGGCAGCGTTGGCTCCGGTCAGTACTTGGATGGGTGACCAGAAGGTTGTGTTAACGCAGCGCCTCTCTCCCACGAGGATTGATCACTATGGGAGAGTAGATCAACAACCCCCCTTATGGGGGAGGCCCTTGCCCAAACAATGGGATAGCGCGGGCTAATAAAACAAAATGTATATTGAAACACTTACACACAAAGATTATTCTATTTAGTGTAAAAAATATAAAACAGTGTGAGAAGAATTTAGTACATTTCGTATGGGTGTCAGGACACACAGGGATGGAGGAAAAAACAGATACCCTTGCGAAAAACAGAGCATTCACCACGTCTATGCAGTTACACAACATATTTCTTGATCATACATACAACATATGTAATCCATCTAGGACGAATGCAGATTAGATGGCTGGTAGGACTTATAACAGGCCATTGCCAGGTACAAAAACGTCTATAAAAAATTGACGCATACAGAGGTGACAAACTTTGTAGACTATATGGAGAAGAGGAGGAAACAGCGTCACGCATAATCTTTGGTCGTACAAAAGACCACAGAGTTAATGTGTAGACTACACTCACTAACCCATTGCAAATTCCTGCTGATAATTAATCAATCATTGAATTAATACACCCTGTATAATCCACTTAACTATGGACAATATTATTCCGTGCGATCGGAAAATAAATAAATTATACTGAGCCACCATAAATCCCTTAAAGTTGGTGTTTCTATCTTTTTTTCAATTACTGCCAGTTACAGTTTGGTATCTATTGGACATTATTGAGTGGCGAATTAATTGTTACTGGTTTTATCTAAAATGTAATCAGTGCAGTTTAAGAATTAAGTACCAATAAGCTTTTAAACATGAAAATTTCTTCCTTGCTGTTGTAAAATGGCATGGAATATGCTTGACTTATTTTCATGAAACACATATTTCCCAAGCTCATTACATTAACTTGCTATAATTTGCATTAAACTGCAACGTCCTTGCGTTAGATGTGTAGCTGTCTGTATGACCGTCAGTAGTGACAATCGCAAGCTACACAATCTTACTTTTTTTGATTGCAGGATATAACAATACAAACAAACCATAATATAACAGTTACCGTACTAGCAACCGTGAAATTTATAAAACCCCAAATGAAATACCTTCCAGCAGACAATAGAATACCTTTATTTATTTGATTTCTGGTAAAGGTATTATTATCGCCATTGGAAGAAAGTTGGTTTGTATTTCTGGCGACGTTCATACCTTAATAAATAATAAATATGGTCAAAATCGTTAAGGTTTATTTTCTACACTTACATTACATTTAATCGAGAAATTATAATTTCCTGAACAGTACCGTCGAACAGCACAACGAATATTAATGCAGCAATTTCAAAAAGAAATCTAACATGGTGAGTTCCAAATTCATAAAACTTTGTTTTGGCAACGCTCGTTTACTTACATAAGACTAGAATTTATAACAAAACTATCGTATCATAAAAAATTACGCATGTACAGCACCCTATGATTCGCTTTATTCTTGTCTTTTTTTTATCAAACACAGATCACTTAAAAAAATAAATCTTATCTAGTCTTTATCAGTTCTATTTCTTTGGTTAATCTGTCAGTTTGATATCGAATAACTATAAATTTAAATACACGGTTTAAAATGCGCCCTTACAAAGGAGCATTGAGGTTATTGGGAGTCAGTCCATTAGTCGAAAGTCTGGATAAATTTTCCATGTCTGGTTCTGGTCCTTCTTCCTCCTCTTCCTGGAGTTCCCTTACATTTCCCGGAAGGTAGTCCTTCCAACTTCTAAACAAGTACCTAGTGAATTTTCTTAGCTGCCGAAATTTACAATACGTTGCTCCCTCTGCCGACTCCAGCTGCTGGGTTTGTATTAAAAAACCCTTTTCCTTGAAGGTTTGTTCCAGTTTCTCCCTCTGTAGAGATTTCCTAGATTTTCGCTTCTTGTGTCGCGGACTGAGGTCTGGAACTGCGGTTAAACTAGAACTAGGAATATCCGGACTCAACATGAGCTCCGGGTGGCTTTGCTTTCCTGTGAAGTCCACTGGGGGAGGAAAAATCTTTTCTCCGCTTGCCTGTAAAAAAGCACCCGTGCTTGAACCGTGCGCACTTTCCACCTGCTGTTGTAGGGTTTCCCTTGGGAAAAACTCGTACCCTCTCATGCTTTTATCTCCCGTGCCACTGTAATACCGAAAATTACCCCCGGAGTCCACCGAGAGCATTTTCTTCTCCTGCAAACTAGGCTTGGCCCCTCCAGTAAACTTAAACTTACAAATGCTGACTTCTGTCGCGGGGTTTGTTTGGTTTTCCGAGGGAATTGGGGGTATAAAAATGGCAGATCTTTTCCGTTTCACCGGAGTTTTGTCCGAACAGGTAGATGCGTTCCTTTTGACTTTGGGCTCGTGGCCTTCGGACTCTTCGTTTGTGTCCTGCTTTTTGGGCCGAATTTTCGGAGCCAGCTTTCTAAGTTCTGGTGTGGGTTTGGAGGTGGAATTTGTAGGACTTTCAGGTGGCGGCCTTGGGCTGTGACTTGGCAATGTGTAGTTGCTGTTGGCCGCCATTCGCTGGTAATACATCAGGTGCTGTTGTAGCGCCATGGGGTGGATGAAGACCCCCGCATTGGGCCAGTAAATATAACCCCCAGGCGCAACGCCATTTTCTAAGTTTTTGGGGTCCAACGTCACAGACGCCGGGTTGAACTCTGTCAGCGATAAGCCCGGAATTTTCAAATCCGGCGTTTCCTGGCTCGACAGCGAGGATGTCTCATTTACAAACTCGACTTCGTCGTCGCTCTGAGGTTCCGACTTTATTTCTGGCGTTGAATCAGACGCATTATAAGCGTTACTATGTTTTCTCAATAATCTTATTTTTAGTTGATTCAAGTCTCTTATGCATAAATTTAGAGGCTCGTCTTGATCTTGCTCGTTTACGTGCCTCTCCTGCGGCTTCAAGAGCTTCATGGTTAAAGAATCCGACATACTTTCGTTTCTGCGCGTTTCCTGCGTCAGTCTTTTTTCTAATAAACTACTTATTATTTTGTTCTGTACGCTACTCTTATTATACGTCGCCTGGGAAAACACCTCCTTTTGATTGCTACTAGAACTAGATTTTTTCTTAGTGGAACACTCATTGTCGGCTATTTCCTTGGAAGTTTCCGGAGTTCCAGGAAATATCGTGCCGTAATTTTTATAAATTAAGTGACAGATATCTGCCTTTTTGGGCTTTCTACCTCTCCGTGGTTTTGAATTGTCTAAAGTCATCTCTCCCATATATGGCAGGTCTTCATATTTTACTATCCTACTTGCTTTCTGAACCGGATTAGCAGAATTATGACTACTGCTACTACTACTTTTATTCGTAACGAAGTCCGAAAACAGACGGCTACTAGCCGCGTTGTTCTCCAAATTGATCTTCTTCTGAATCTCATTCTGCATTTGCGTTATCCTCTGCAACCAGCTGCGGATAGATTCGTTGGGGTTCTGCTCTTGCAGCGTCTTAAACGGATCCGGCGCTGTTTTCTCTTCCGGGGGACTGGGAGGTGCCTTCGCGATCACTCCTCTAGAATTGGATTCCTCGTCGAGAGTGTCTGAGGCCTGCGGAGATTCCGGGATTATCTTTTCGATGTAGGATTCTAACTTTATCCTGTCCAGCGAGTAGTCCGTCTCAGAAGAAAACCTGCGAACACAGCAGAAGGTTAGAATGATTTTATATATAAGAAATTTTTCATCGTAATAAGTTCACCAAAAAATGTAATGCCTATGAAATAAATTTTGAGAACTTTTTCATACTAGCTTTCCAGGGAGTAATAAGAAGAAAACTGAAACAGCAAAAGGTAAGAAATGACTTTATGTATTAAAAAGTTTCCTGTCAATAAGTATCATGATAAATTGAATACCTTCTTTTTTTCCACATTCACACTAACGTCCCCCTTTCCTCGGAACCGCTTTCGCATTACTTCAGGGGAGTGTGGGCGTCCCTTACATACTAGTCACTTATGCAACATGCACCCTAAACTTTTCTAAGTGAAATACGGTCGCCTCAGCCGGAGTTTGATCACGCGGCCGATTGAACCGCATTTCACTGTAACCTCGACTGACAGCGCTTGTTCGCACTGCCCCATCGAGGTCCCTAAATTTAATATCAACAAGGCAATATTTTATGAGGCAAGCATGTACAGGGATTCCCTAGGCGTTTAACTACCTATAGATAATATGCACAGAATAGTATATTCTTCAACGAGTGTAGAATGACAGCTATTATTCACAAGGATGAAAATTCTGTCACGAGCCGAAGGCGAGTGACAGAATCATCCGAGTGAATAATAGCTATTCTACACGAGTAGGAGACTATACTTTCTCTACGACTATTTCATAGGAAGTTACAATTTTTGGTCCGAATCAGTATAATAAAAATTTTGCTTAAGATGGACGTATGTCGGTTCACTAGCCACAACCATTTTACGCCGTGTACACCATTGTGCGATTTCTTCGGCAGTAAATTATTACACGTCGTTTTCGCAGTTTCTGTTATTTCTGGTGGCGAACACATTTCAGCGTTTACGCTGTCTGAATTATTCATACCTAGTTCTTACTGTTTTTACGAATACGAAAATTTAAAACTGTTTTTGACAGTTACTTCAAAAACAAGTGGGAGATCCCAAGCGCTAACCTGCCACGCCCACTAGCTTCCGGTTCCGCAATTAATCGTTGGATTCTGATACAGAATCCCACTGAAATAGAGAACAGAATCCAACGGAAATGGAGAATATCTATCATTCTTCAACTAAAAAGATATATGTAACGAATACATTATATTATAGTCGTAGAGAAAAGTATTTTTCCAGATTTTATATTCAGAATACTTTGACTAAGAAATGGTATAGTTATTCTTAACTATTGCTTAAATAAAAAAATTATTTTTTCTTTATATCGTCTTGTTCTTATAATACCATACTCAAATTGAGTGCAAGCGACGAACGTGCTTGTTTGTTGTACTAGGGAAATGCGTTCTCTGTTGTAGTTTCTTGTTGCATTCCACAAAGGGGCGGTTTGTATGGGAGTGTATAGTGTATATGTCTTGTTACTGTCAGCAACCGCCACTCCGCAGACAGAATCGTTGGGTTTAACCCAACACTAATGACGTCGTCAGGTTGAGTGTCGAGCCTTAGCTTAATGCTTTGATAATGCTACCTGCAATGGTTAGCGAAACATCAGCACCAATCAATTCAACAACGACGCAGTGCCCATAGAGATGACTTCAGGTGTAATACTGTTTTGTGGCAAACGGAATAAAGTATATGTTTTGTAATCGGAAACCTCAGATTCCAGTCCCCGTTGAGGTAAAATTTTATGGATTATTATATAGTTAATTTTCACGTCTGTTTTACTATACAATGAAATCAAATTTGATATAAGATACAAACATGAAATAAATAATGGAAAGTTTAGAAAGTGTCGCTCTAACCAGCATTAGAACATAAGACTCTATTTGCAAGACACTTGGCTTATCCACAGCGTTACAACAACACTAGAAATCATTCTCATATTCGAAATCTAATTTATTTTTGACTTAACAACGCCAATAATAACTAAGAACAGCAATGCAGTATACATTTTTCGGTCGGTGGGATTTTCTGGCGGGAAAAATCTGAAAGTGCCCTTCTGACAGATAAGAAGTAGAGCCGTAGGTCCCATGAAGTCCCAAATAGTTATGATGTACAATGAGTAATTATCGGTTGCAGTGCATAGAGGTGCTTGGAAAACCGCGTCCCAGATCTCGCTCAATCAATCAAGCAAGCAACATCAATAATAATGAACCAGTTTACATTCTTAACCCAAACATCTTGGACACACAATCTGAAATATTGTAATTTCCCATGCAGTTTGCTTATGCTTCAAATCCCTAGGAAACCCTATATAAGACAGCACAACATATATGATATTCTCATACATTCTGTATGATGCTTATTCCAATATTAAAAACAATTTGTCTTTTTTAAATTTAAAAATATTTTTATTAATTTTCTAAAGTGGAGTAATAAAATTTTTGCCTAACCAACACCAACAACAATCCATAACAACAATACAATTTACATTCTTTAGATCCTAAGACATTTCGGAACCTCAATGGGGCAGTGCAAATACGCGCTGTCAGTCGAGGTCACAGTGAAGTGCGATCCGATTAGCTGCGTGTCCGAACCCGGGCTGAGGTGACCGTATTTCACTTAGTTAAGTTTAGGGTGCATGTTGCATGAATGACTAGTATGTAAGGGACCCCCGTACTTCCTGAAGTAATGCGAAAGCGGTTGCGGGGGCGGTAGTATGAATGAATGGAAAAAATAGAATGATCCTAGGACGTCAAATTTAAAATAATATCATTTCCTATAATTCTGTCTATACTTGACATGTAGGTATCTTATACAGTATGAATACGACATGTGTTTTTTTAAATTTAAGAAGATTCAGTTTTGGATTTCTGTTGAATTGTACAGTTGAATTGAAGTGACAGCTAATATTATTTAAACAACAATACGGTTAATATTTGTTGCCGGTCTTAGGAATATTCATCTATACGTAAACTCCATGAGAAACCCTGTATAGCATGGCATAACATGTATCTATTAGGTAATCATATCAGACATGAAAATTTTATTTTCATTTTAATACTTTTTAGATTTTCGACCAATTTCTGCAGATTTTTGCTTGTGCATCAACATTATCATCGATACCCAGGTTTTAACCTATAAGGTTTGTTTCGGTCTCACGGAAATTGATCAGTCCAAGAAGTAAAATTTATTTTTTACTTATCCATACTGGTATGTAATAATTTGCAACAACAATATAGTCTACATTCTTCACTGAAGCTGAGGTTTTTAACTCCTAAATCACCTAGTAATTTTTAGTTAATTCAGCGCCCTAATGGAATTTCAAAAAAAATTCCATCAATTCACTAAAATGTAAATAACTTCTGCATTTCGTGTATTATTTTGATAAACTCCGTTGTTTTGGATAGCTAACTGTCCAAACTTAATTTCCGGCCAAGAAAATTGTACAAGTGAATGTAGAAGTGGATGATATCTGACCCAGAAGTGAAAACTTTCGTTTATAAATTTGGTAATTAAGTGTATTTATTTAAATTGTTATTTCTTTTCGTAGCTTCCTTAGATAACTCTTCAAATATCCAATTTTCAAAAAAATTGGGAAAATCTATTTTTTGGAACACAGAATACTATTTCAGAAGCTGCCAAAGAGGCTTTTAGGTTAACATTCTCGTTTCCAAGATATACCCTAATTTACAAATTGTTAAGCCAACTTTTTACTTCTGGCTCAGATTTCGTCCACTTTTACACTCAGCTGTACATTTCTGTTAACTGGCAGCTAAGCTTAATTGTGAGCTGTCCAAAACAACGGAGCTTATCAAAATGGGACAAGAAACACGAAAGTTATTTACATTTGAGAGAATTGAAGTAAAAAAATTTAAGCTTCGCACCTCCGTAACGATGCTGATTTGAAAAAATGATTTAGGGGTACCTCAGCTACACAGGTTCAAGTTTTTCGCACATGTTTAGAATCACCCTATATATTAGAATTCTCAAAATATGAAATATGAGAAACAATTTAAATAAAAGTGACAAAAAAATGGGATAAAAAAAAATTGTTTCTTCCAGAGAGCTTTGATATTCTTGTATAACTACAAAAAATCAAATTTGTCTGACATGTATACATCTGCATAATGATATTAGAAGTTCTTATACAGTGCGCCCCACTTAAGAGTGTAATATTATATATACAATATTTTTTTAATATTGATTAGACGTTGAATTTAAGCTTGTTGGATAAATGTAAACAACTTTCATTAGTAAAATGTTTCGATCGAAAAACGCTTAATATGATTTTTAAACGTTTTCCTAATACTTTGGTGTCGCAGACGGCTTTGTATTTCAATGGGGCAAATGTTATTTTGGCTATAAATAGACAATAATGTGTCCATCTTTAAAGAAACTTTGGTTCAAATCTGATAAAAACTAATAAAGATAATACGGCGATACTCTCTTAAGTGGCACACACTGTATATGGGCCTGAATCTAAGACGTCCTCACAAAAATCTATCAATCAATTTGTCATAAGCTATTTAGACATGCATACAACTGACTGACTGATTGACAGCCTTTTCAATCCCATTGCTGGGCATCGGTTTCTTCTCTGCCACGTGTTTCTCCTCAGCGCTAAGGTAGAAACACGGGGGACCTACAGTTCCAAGCCGGATTGGGAAATTGTGTGTGGTGGATTGCAGACAAGATTTTATAAATCTGCATAGTAATGCTAAGGTTTCGAACCCAAGCCAGAATCGACGTTTTACTCAGAAGGCGAGTGCTCTACCAACTGAGCTATCGTTCACATGCATACAAGATAATAGTTATTGAGAAAAATGAACTAGTCATAAAACCATGCTCTTCATAGTTTTGTTCTTAAATTCCGTAATTCTTACGAACGCCGAAAGAGGGCATAATACTTAGAGAACTAATTAATTAACGGTTGTTTTCAAATACCCGCAAGAAGTATTCCGAATTGAAACTTACTGAGAGCTGCACTGGGGCTGAGGTTTGGGAGAGGGTGGTTCAATAGCGACGCCGACGGTCATTTCTGCGGCGGGAGACGTCTCCTTTGATGAACTTCTGCTGTCCTCTAATTCTTCTGATTGCATCTTAGTCTTTTCTTGAATTATATAAAACAACAGTTTCAATTAAAAGCGTAGACAAAATTAACTTATTTTAGTGTAGCAATAAGCTATCAGGATTAATTAAAAAAATCTTACAATAATATTAATTTAATTTACTTTTAATATTAATTAACATAAACCAAACTATGTAATTTATTATATGTTACAAGTAGCTACTAGGTGGTAATTTGAAATATCTTTACAATAATATTAAGAAAACGTAGTTTTTACTTTTTTATAAACTAATACGTCCTGCAATTTAATATTATTAACCTCGATCAGAGGTGCTAATTAAAG
>JABXWE010004857.1:0-29359 GCA_014611495.1 Limonius californicus
TAAAGATTTATATTTATATTAAATTTAGTATACTAATAAAAAAATAAAAAAAATAGGAAATAGTTAAATATATTTAAAACAAAAAAATCGTGGTTATTGTTTTGATTTTATTCCGTTTTTTTTGGCCCGCCAAAAAATTCGGTAATATTAAATTGGCCCGCCTAAGAAAAACTTTGGGAACCCCTAGTCTTGATGGTTTGACGCTGGTTTATGGTAGTGCCTTGGCTCCTTATAACGAGCCACCACTGACACCAGCTACAATTTAGGAAACAATAGGTAATAATATAAAATGTAAATATCGAATATAGAAATGTCCAATAGAAATTATGTCGAATGACAATCAAATAAACAAGGGGCAATATCGAATCGCAAAAATATCAAATATGTAATAAGTTTGCTACGGTTGATGCCTTTTCTCACTTCCCAGATTCTATCTTTTGCGGTTTGTACAGTCTTTCTGCTTTAAACCTCTGGTTCTCATTTCTCTTGCAATTTCCATATCCCAAGATCTTCTAGGTCTAGGTTTTCGTTTTGTATAAGGAATCCACCAATATCTTTTTTTTTGGAGCTGTCTTCCCGCATTCTTCTCAAATGCCTGAACCATTTTAACATTTTGCATTCTACAGTACCTATCCATCATGTTCTATCCTACGTTCAATAATCTTATTGTTGTACTTATTTGGAATATGTTGAAATTTGGATATATCATAAGCTCTTCGCCAGTAATTCATTTCTACTACTCGAATATTCTTGATGTTTCTTTCATTCAGATCCCATATTTCAGCTTCATGTTTTCTATACCTGTCGTATACATACTTTTCTTAGTTGTTTTAGTCATATCTTTGCTCCACCAAGTCGAATTTTGTTGTCTGATGGAATTTCTTCGTAGGCACAATTTATTTCGTATGTCCTTATTCGTTATCCTTTAGTCTGTTATTGCAACCCCTAAATATTTGTAGCTGTTGTTAAACTGAGATGAAGAATCAATAAAGTTAATATAATGTCGATTATAATAACGTCAAATACAAATATGTCGAGTGAAAAAAATATCAAATGTAATATGAATACTTGAATACAAAATCCCGAATGCAATGTTGTTGAATACAAAAAGGTCACTGAATTTCCATTGTTGACTTGATGAAGGACTTATTTTCAGAGGTATTCCTCGGCCAAGTTACATTAGATAGTTTAAGTTGCCAAAATACGTATTTAGGTGTTCTAAATACCGTGATGGTAAGGGGTTTTTCTGAAGTTTATATACTTAAACCACCGTTTCAATTCAATCCTATAAAAAAGTTAATTAAAAAATCGAATGAAAGAAAGGTCCCCTGCTACTACATAGAACGTATGTAATTCGACTTAATATTCGTTTGATATACAGGGTATTAATGAATTGCAGGGACAAACTCCTAGGGTTTAAAGTATACAGGCTAACAAACATTTTTTTGTTAATAAATTTATGGCCAAAAGTGTTTCCTTTCAGGGATAGAGCTTCTCAAAGATTCTTTAAGAAGCGCCTAAATGTAGGCAACTCAATTTACTACCTACTGTTTGTTTCCATAACGACGAAAATTTAATACAGGATATTTCTCATATTTATCCTGTATTAATTTCCGTCTTTGTGGAAACAAATAGCAGGTCGTAAATTGAGTTGCCTACATTTAGGCGCTGCTTAAAGAAACTTTGAGAAGCTCTATCCCTGAAAAGAAACACGTTTGACCATACATTTATTAACAAAAAATGTTTGTTTTCATGTATACTTTAAGCCCTAGAAGTTTGTCCCTGCAATTCATTAACAACCTGTATATGTAGCAGTAATATCGAAAATAAAATAGACGCAATAACAAAGTCGAATGTTAATAGTGTACAAATATGACATACAAAAATGTCCAATGGCAAAATAATTTTATCGAATGTAACAACATTAAATAGAGTTTATATTGAATTGAAGAAGAGGTGAAAAGAAAAAATGTCGAATGGAATACTATCGATACTAAAACATTTAAACGCAATTAATGTCGAATGAAAATAATGAAACCCAAAGAAGTCTACTGCAATACTTTGATTCAACACAAACAAGTCTAATTAGAATTCTATTATAAAAAAAGTAGACTGCGATAACATTCAATACAAAGATTTACAATACAAAAAATGTAGAATGGAAATAAAATAAAATAATAATAAAAATAATGGTAAGTTTACTCAATATTCGACATGGCATTGATTTGCGGTTTTCGGCATTCTACATAATTTCTCTTTGACAGTTTTCTAGTCGACGTTATTGCATTCGGTGTTTTCATCATTCGACATTATTGCGTTATTGTGTCCGATATTTTTTTTAATCGAAATAGTTAATTTTGACTGACCGATTGGCGGTCTGCACTACTTCCAATGATTTCGTACGTCACCTCATATGCTAGTATGTCGCTTATTTTTTAGGCAGTTGTTTATGGTTAAAAAAAAATATCGTTGAATCGAATTAGTTTAAACAGTACAGGTGTTGCATTGAAAAAATTAAGACTTCTTTCTGTTTAAACCGGAAGTCAGTTAAAGCCAGAATTCTGTGTTTACAACTGAGGTAATAATCTTTCCCTAAATTTAAAAACATCCTCGATAAGATGATGTATGAAAAATGGTTAATATTTGTGCCTTGGGCGTTATAAATTGCCAGTTATTAGCTTTACATTAGTAAACCCTATATATGAACAATAATCGTAAATACATATGGCAACGCTGTTCGAACATCGATAACGTACTTTATGTTTGTTGATGTGCAGAGCGATTCACGGGAAATTACAAACCTATCATTCCGAAAATAGGTAACCCAAAATACATATCACAATGTACTGCGCTAGCAATATTTTTATTGGCGGTATTGTAAATCTGAGATGGCTGTTTGGTAAAATTTGGAAAAATTAGACTCAAACTTTGATGTAAATCATCCTGAATACCAACGGATATTCACATACTATAACGAACCTATGTACATACCGATTGGCGGTCTGCAGTACGAACATAGGATATAAAAAACATTTGGGTGCATGCATCTTGACGTTTTTAATATAAGTCATAGGTAAATAGATGCGACGGATTTAATTTTTTATCATCTTAGCATTAACTATGACTTTAATTTGACAGCTGCCTGCCACAGCTTTACGGAATTTGCGTTTAAAAAAAATAAATAAGAACCAAAATAATAACAGTAATATTGATATGAATGTCTATGAAGTGCACATGAAAGTACAAATTATTAAATGGCTTTATAGCGGTAGCTCGTTACGTGCAACGCGAGATGTATTTGCGGTAACGTTCGAAAATCGACCTATCTCATGTACTAATACAATACACCGAATTTTGAGGAACTTTGAGGAACACGGGTATCTCTCTTCAGCCAACCATAGAAGAACCTTACACCCAAGAAATGTTAATCAAGAAATGCAAGAAGTAAGAATATGTACTGCTGTAGAAGTAGATCCAAGTCAGTCTTCCAGAAATATTGCTCAAAATACTGGTGTCCATCATAGTAGGTACTGTATTGAAAGTTTTAAGAAAAAATGGATATCGTTTCTATAAACTATCGAACATTCAACAAATTTACCCAAATGATCAAATTAGACAATTGGAATGTTGTGAGAACATAATGGAAAAATCGAACAATGACGTGCATTTCCTGAACAAAATTCTGTTCACCGACGAATGCACGTTTCCAATACATGGTCGACACAATCCATCAGTAGGTATTGCCTGGTCGCGAAATAATCCTCCTATTGGGTAATAACATCATTGGACCATTTTTTATCCAGGGGAACCTAAATGGTTCAAAATATCTTGATATGCTGCAAAACGAAATGGTTCCTGCTTTGCGTCAACTTCCAGGGATCAGACTAGATAAAATTTGGTTCTTCGTGTGGCCTTACATTAAGTCGAAAATTTATGGATTTGAAGCAGAGCTACCATACTGGACGAACTGTGAAAATTCAGGATGCATTTGCAACTATTACCTCACGAATGCTTACTAATGTGAGAACCGGATTTTACAATCGCTTGGGCTACTGCTTGGCAGAGGGGGGCAATTTATTCGAACATTTATTGCAAATAATATCTTGCTTCAGTTACGTTGTTGGAAGTGCTAGTGTTGATTATTTAGTTGACTTTAACTTAAAAATGTTGTTTCCTTTGTCCGTTATTATTTTATTTTATTTTATTTTATTTGCTTAGACTTGCACGACTTAATTTGCAATGTTTTCGTCACTTCTCTATTAATTTTTGGATAGCTATTGTAATAGGTATTTCTAATGCAAAATGAAAAATACTTTCATGCTTGCATGCTGTTGAATTAAATTATATCCACGATACATCTGATTTTAATTCTGGTGTCTTGAATGTACGTTTTGAAACACAAGGTCATTTACTGATTTATTTAGATATTAAAACGAACTTGTATCTAGATGCTTTGGATATGCACACAATCATGATTTCGTTGTTAATAAAAATATTCTACATTTATCAAGGTGCATCACCTGAACGTTAAATTGTTTTCGCATGTGCTATGTTCGCACTTGAAACCGCCAATTGGTATATGAACAGTAAAAAATAATTTCAAGGTTTTGTTTTAATTTCATTGACGAATATTTTATTAATGGTGCTTCTGTGATATGAAAATGATTTTTAAAAAAATGACCTGTTCTGTATTTCGGAATGGGACGTTTTGACGCGACCGATTCGGCGCGAGAACGTTTCGGCGCAACGGCATTTATACCGAAATATACATTTATCGATATTTTTATATAATACAAGGTGTATCATAAAGCGGTTAATTAGCGAAATAGTTGTTCTCTTTAAACGATAAGAGGTTATTCTTCTTGTATGATATTATTGCACGATTTTGTGTAGTACTAGTAATTCTACATATTTATTGTAAACTGAGGTCCTGCCAAAAATATTTGAAAAATATGTTAGGTTTCTATTCAGTATTCCTGTCATTAAGCGATTAATAATTATGTTGATATTCTAAATGGCCAATAATTGAATATTCTAAGAAGTTCCTAAATAGAAATGGGAATTTTACCAATTTTATGGAAGCTTTTAGATGGATTAAGAAGAATCCAAAAAGGCCGTGATATGTTCTATGGGCACTTGATTGTAGCCCGTGAACCAGTAAAAATGTTAAAAATGCTGATTACGGAAACAAAGATATAAGGACAGGACATGATATAATAGACTATCTGTGTAGATTATCTTCCAATAGTATGGAGATGAATGCATAATCGGAGGGTTGTTTTGTTTTATTTGATATATTGACAACAAATTGAAAAATGTTTATGTACATTTTTATGTTTGCAGTAAATTGACATAATCATTTTTTATCAGTGTGTGATTTAATTGTAAAAGTAAGCTCATGAAATGTGTATACTCGCCCCGAAACGTCCTTGCGCCAAAACAATCGCGCCGAAACGTTGTAGACCGCCTATAATTTGTGTCACAACCCATATAATGTTATTACCGATGATGTTAATAAAATTTGCAAATACAATTAATAGTTCTGCAATCAGATAATTTACGAAAATAATTACAGCAATTTCAATAACTCTTGCAATAGTACTTACGTTTCTGAGTACCCTCCTCCTCGAGAATGAATATTAATAATGACTATTTAAACGAGTTTTCAAAGATGGATATTTTTATTGAGATGCCAAATACTGATAAAGTAATGCAGACATCAACAAAATGACGGGTATTGTTCTTATTAATAGTGGGGATCCTAAACCGGTCTCGAAGAACAAAATCAAGTGCATATAACATATTACATCGGCAAACCATTATATTCCTTGCCTTACCCTGAAAAGCGAATCACAGCCAATCTAAAAGGCAATACTTTTAGTTTGCGCTAAATAATTTGGTTATAGAATCATGGCATTATTCTGTTTTATGTAAATTAGATAAATAATTTTTTATAATACAGGTTATGCCAGTCCAGCAGTAATTGTTATTCATTTGTATAGTTGGCACAATATATGTATACCTAACGAGGTTTAACACGCCTCTATCAATAATTTTAGTTTTTAAATAATAAGAATATTAGTCTGGTAAATCTGTTGCAGCCTCAAATGTTATTACTGAGTTAGTTGATGATGAGAATTCACCATGTGATACACAATATTGAAGAAAAAGGTTGATTCATTGTAAAGTTTGATGTAGTTATCCCCTACCACTCAAAATGTCGATAGGTAAAATAACTTCTATTTTAATTTATTGTGTAACAAAGGCTGACCTATATTATAATAAACTGCTCTATTGCATTGGTTAAAGTTTTTTTTCAAACTTCTTAGCAGTTGTCGATATGAATTTTTGATATATCGGGGCGCCTGTAGTTCTACTTAGTTGGGTATTTCTAATAAACCACGCCTTGTTTATGGTACGTAGATTTTATTTTGTAGCACTGGCAGTTTGATTATGTTCGTTTTTGAGTAGCATTCCAAATGCAGCATCCATAGGTGAAGATGGGTCTGATTGTGGAAGCGTAAGTTAGGGTTCCACATTGTATTTTAAGCAGTGGCGGCTCGCGGGTGAAAAAATAAGTGAAGTGCTATTATAATAACCCTAATAATAACAAATAGAAAAAAATAACATTTTTAATCTTCTCATAATGAGTTTTAATCTCTATCGGACTTCTTGATATTAGTAACGCTAAAAGTTCTTTGAAATTTCCACGATTTGCTGAGTCACTGCTTTCGTCGTGTCCGCAAAACGTTAATTCTTGCTTGCTTAAATACAAAACTGTGTCGATAACTGTTTGGAAGAGAAGTCTATTTAATCGAACATTTTCATTAAATTGTGCTTTAAAGAGTTTCGCGTTTTCTTTTAAAGCATCGCTTATAGTGTTTTGATTTTTTTCAAAATTCTTTAACTTTAATGCACATATTAAATGGTCTTTAGAGTCGGCATGTTTACGTAACGCCATTGTAATATTTAACAAATCTGCAAATCCTCCCTGTTGCAGACAGACTGTTTTGTACAAAAGAGCAAGCAAGGCCAACAAAATAATTTTTGTAGTATTGGGCTGCTACATAACCATTTGTATTCGGTGAACCAAGAAACTTTAAACTTAAGATTATATGATTTTCCACTACCTTTTAAGTCTTTTTTCGCGGAAATTGTGAAACCAACTGCATTCCAATGCCTGAATGGCGTCTCTAACAAGCTGCACACTATGGCATAAATAGGATTCATAGTTCTCTTGGTAATTATCTACGTATAAAAGTAAAGTTTCCAAAACAGAAGTACACGCGATACGAGTACAAACGCACAACACAATCAACAATAGTGATAGTTACCAATTAACTATAATTCATAAACGAACGAATAAAATAAAAACCCAATATGAAGTTCGCGGTTGCTTGCGAGTCAACTCTTTACTTGCGCGTTAAACCACGAACCAATTCTAGATAGTGACGTAGGTATAAGTGCAGAGTTAAAATACGTTTGAGGCCGACTCTTCATTACAATTGCTCGAGTGTTGTAGGTAAGGTTGTTTAAGGTCGACGCTCGACGGACTGCATTTAAAATTTAAATTTTTGTTTGTTTTCACTAAGCTTATTGTATCTACGAGATGTATGCCATAAATAAACAACTCCTAATAGTTGTAATGCCGATAAATAATTTGTTATGTAATTTCAATAAATATTCGCAATTGAATGAAAATTTTAGTTGAAGAAGTACTTCACCTACTTCACTTGGCGAGCCGCCACTGAATTTTTAAGCGACTACTTTGCATTTAGGATGCGGTCGAGCATGGTTAGTTTAGCGTACAATTCTAACAACTTTTATTTATGTGGTACCTCCAAGTTAATCTTCTGGCTAGATATAGTTCCAGAAATAAAACCGCGCTGTCCTTGGAATTTCAGGAGATTGGCGTGTTGTTGATGAGAATGTTTTGTGGATTTGTTGTTCGGTGTAGGGTGAAGATTTATGATTTGCATTTATCTGCTTTAATTTTAATGCAGCATTTGTAGAACCAAAGATCGAATTAGTTTACATTTTCCTGTAGTTGATTTGCTACATTAATATAGTGCTGTTGTCTATGATAGATTTTAGGTCACTTGCTCGCCACCGCTTGCTCGCCGCTGTTGCTCGCTGGGAAAGATGCTCGTCAAGATAGTTGCTCGCCATTCGTTTGCTCGACAGCTAACTTGCTCGCAGTACTAAATGTAACTACGCCAACGGAGAAAAACTAGATTACGTTTTGTTAGGCACCATCGTTTGTCAAATAATTTAGCACATCTTTTGCTTCATTATTAAAACCTTTACTTTTATTTTCATATACCATAGGTATACGGAGAGTATTATTATTATTATTTAATAAATTTTGATATTTTTAGTTGTCTAAGTGGGTAACTGTTTATTAAAATTTTGAAAACATAGAACGCTGTTTCTGTATCAATTAAACAATTATAACGATATTTTGAGGAGTTATTATTAATTAAAACTGTATAAAATTAAAATTTAACTTAAGCAAAAGTGCTTAAAATCCGGTCTTTAATTATGATGCATATAAAACATTTAATAATAGGTAAATATCAGCCATTTCGACAAGAGACGAGATATCTTTTATTGTATTTTGGGAGTCCCCATACTCAAATATTTATAAAACGATACTGTAATTCAAACAGTAACACTTTGCCGAAATAAATTGAGATATTTTGAAATAGAGATTAGTTCCGTAACTGCGATAATAACGGGAAACCCTTGCTATTTGCATCCAAAATTATAAATCTAGAATTTGACAAGAAAGACAAGAAACGTTTGGTGGCGCCAACTTTATATTAACTAAGTATTTAATACTAGCAAAGTAACGAATAGAATTTAGAATAACAGGCGACGTTTATGATTTAATAATATGGTAATTTTAATATCGCTTTGCAAAAATTTATTTATAAAAAATCGCGGTAAGTATGTGGTGTATTCATGCAACCCACTTTACAACTCAAAGCTCACCTTAATTATTATTTGAATTTTTTATGTTTTGGGAATTATAGGCAGTTTGCTTCCGTTTAAGTGACAAATGTTTCTTAAAATATAGGTAGTTGTTTGTGATTAAATGCTATACGAATTTAAATGTATAATAACGAGAGAGTAGATTCATATTATTCTTAATATATAAAAACGGATTGCATAAAACATATACCGATTGGCGGTTTCAAGTGCGAACATAGCACAATAGCTTTCCCAAAATTAATAAAGAGGATAAGCGAATAAAATAAAATAAATTAATAATGGACAGAGGAATCAACATTTTTAAGTTAAAGTCAACTAAATAATCAACACGAGCACTTCCAAGAACTTAACTGAAGCAATATATTATTTACAATAAATGTTTACATAAATTGCCCCCCTCTGCCAAGCAGTAGCCCAAACGATTGTAAAATCCGGTTCTCACATAGCAAGCATTTGTGGGGTAATAGCTGCAAATGCATCCTGAATTTTAATTCGCAGTTTGTCCAGTATGGTAGCTCTGTCATCTTCAAATCCATAAATTTTCGATTTTATGTAAGGCCGCACGAAGAAATTTTGAAGTGACAGGTCGGCGGATCTGGGTGGCCAAGGAATTGTGCTTATGGTTTCAATTTTTCAATTACACGATTAGGAAATGTATTTGCTAAGTATTCCCATACAGCTAATGTATTGTGGGCAGGGCAACCATCTTGTTGGAACCAAATATCATCCAGTCTGATCTCTGGAACTTGACACAAAGCAGAAACGATTTCGTTTTGCAGCATATCAAGATATTTTGAACCATTTAGGTTCCCCTGGATAAAAAATGGTCCAATGATGTTATCTCCCAATATTCCACTCCACACATTCAACTTTTGTGGATATTGAGATCGATAACTGTAATGCTTGTGAGGATTATTTCGCGACCAGACACGACAGACTGATGGATTGTGTTGACCATTTATTGGAAACGTGCATTCGTCGGTGAATAGAATTTTGCTCATGAAATTCATGTCATTGTTCGATTTTTCCATTATGTTCTCACAAAATTCCTTTCGTCTAATTTGGTCATTTGAGTAAATTTGTTGGGTTTTCGATGGTTTATAAGGAACAATATCTATTTTTTCTTAAAACCTTTAATACAGTACTATGATGGACAGCAGTATCTTGAGTAATATTTCTGGAAGACTGGCGTGGATCTACTTCTACAGCAGCACATGTTATTACTTCTTGCATTTCTTGATTAACATTTCATGGGTGTAACATTCTTTTATGGTAGACTGGAGAGAGACACCCTTGTTCACCAAATTTCCTCAAAATTCGGTGTATTGTATTAGTACATGGGGTAGGTCGATTTTCGAACGTTACCGCAAATAAATCTCGCACGTAACGAGCTACCGCTAAAAAGCCATTTAATAATTTGTCATAGTTAAATTAAACCCGTCGTATCTATTTACCTATGACTAATATTAAAAACGTGAAGGTGCACGGATCCCAATGTTTTTTATATCCTATGTGGTAGTGTCAATGTAGGTTCGTATAGTATGTGAATATCCGTTGGTATACAGGATGATTTACAGGAAAATTTGAGCATACTTTTTCCAAAAATAGGTAACCCAATATTCATATCATAAATCCTATGGGTTGAAAATAAAAATTAAATGGATTTTTCCAATTAAGATTATATCGTTTTTTCTGCATTCAAATACATTCAGATTCAAATTTTACCAAACAGGTATCTCAGATTAATAATACCCCCAATAAAAATATTGCTAACGCAGTACACTGTGATATGTATTATGGGTTGCCTATTTTCGGAATGACAAGTTTGTCATTCCCCGTGAATCACCCTGTATATCAACAAACAGAAAGTACGTTATCGATGTTCGGACAGCGTTATCATGCGTTGTTACGTTCATTTTAAAATTTGCCGCTTTATATGAATTAATTGCTTAATTTGTTTGCCGCTTCGTAAGAATTAATAACGTTATTTTAATTGCAGTTGTATTTTGGGTTACCGTTTCGCTATTTTATTTTGTCTTTCTAAGTTTGAGTTATGTTGACAGTTTCTTTTGTGTCAAAATTGCCGATTCTTGTTTTTCTCGCGCGTGACCTCCAGCACTTCCGAGAACTCATGTGTCCCTTATTCTAGAACATTTAATCACATGTCGAAATATGGTGCAACCTTTTTGGAGGAATGAGGGGTCGTGTTGCGTTTTTCAAGCAGTCAATTTTCGATCTCTGATGACTCCGGTTCTCCGAAAATTCCATCAATCGGGGGCCGTAAATATATCGAGTGCTGCAAGTGGGCAATAAGCTTGGGTCCGAGACGAACGTTCAACTAGAGCGGTTTTTTTTTCGCGGCACCTGTTAAATTAAGTATCGTACCGAATATTGCTTTAGGCAGTTAGTATCATTTCGACAAAGTGGAGTCGGATCTATATCAGTCTTAACAGTGTAGCCTGATTACAGAACAATCAATTGCGACAGTTTTTTTCTCCGATTTATTCGGATAAAAAGCATTGGAACCCGTGAAAAGGTGATTGTTGGGAATAATCTACTTCCCCAGGAACGTATCTACTCACGTTTCGCCCCCCCCTGGTTTCCTGAGGCCTTCTACATTTTTCCCGGACCGGGAAAAATACCCCTTTCTCGACTGTACCTGCATTTGGAAATCAACCCTCCCGGAATTGTGCCTGCCTCACAACGAAAGTTAAGGTAAAACAGACCAGTTTTTGTGTGTGGTGAAAAGAAACCTGCGCGCGACTTGCAAAATTTGACGTAATTAAACTTTGTCTTGTTAAACCAAAAAGCGACCTTCAGTCGCTAATCGTTTTTTTATTTGCACTAATATCTGTAGAAAGGAATTTTGTTTATGTTGTATGACTCCTGTATACTCGACGCCACTGACCACGCAGAATTCCTAAGATTTTAAATACCGTTGGCCATGGGCGGCGAGTTCCCCCTTTCTTGAACGTTCAAAGTATTCTGTTGTAATTTAGAATTATGAAATCACTTTTGCCTCTCATTTTCGTTGTACTGTCGTTTCCAATAATTTCATTATATGTGTTTTAAAATTTACTGCCTCTTTTATTTTTGTGTACTCTGTATTTGTTTGTGTAAAAATTTTGCAAGCTCCAAATATATAGGAGGAGGCACAATAAAGGTAAGGTCCATTCCATTTCCATTTCCATTTTTTTTTGTCTTACCCTGTAAACAACTAAAGATTTTCTCCCATAAGCGATTTTCATGAACTCCCCTTACTCCTCTGAGCTAAGCTGTAGGCCTTTTTCCATCTATCTGGTTACGGGTCGTCGAAAAAGCTCGATTGACCCGTAACAGCGTATTTATGTTTATAGTTCATACATCATCATTGACAGCCTTTTCGTCCCACTACTGAGCATCGGCCTCTTCGCTGCCACGTGTTTTTCCTCAGCGCCAATGTAGAAGCACGAGAGAGCTACAGTTTAACGTCGAATCCGAACCATAGAAACTCCAGAGAAGGTTTTTAGCATTAAGATTCCACGGTTGCAAGCCGGGTTGGGAAATTATACGTGGTGGGTTGAAAATATTTTTATAAATCTGCATAGTAATGCTTAGGTTTCGAACCCAAGGCAGAATCGACGTTTTACTCAGAAAGCGAGCGCTCTACCAACTGAGCTACTACCACACTTTGTTCATATATAGTGTATATTAAATTAGAGCTAATACCTTGCAATTTATAACGCCTAAGACACAAATATTAACCATTTTTCATAAATCATGTTATGGAGAATGTTTGAAATTCAGGGCAAGATGATTACCTCAGTTGTAAATACAGAATTTTGGATTTAACTGACTTCTGGTTTTAGCAAAAAGAAGTTATATTAATTTTTTCAATGCAACACCTGTATTGTTTAAATTAATTCGACTTCATGATATTTCTCTAAAAAACCATAAATAATTGCTTTAAAAATAAGCGAGATACTTGCATATGAGGTGACGTGCGAAATCATTGGAGATTATTATTAAAATGTAAATATCTGGCATATTATTAATTATTCGTCCACAGATTTTCTTAAAGTAAAGATTGTATAGTTTTGATTACCGAATAATTTCGATCTACAAAATACATCCTATATTTTTATTTTAATTTGATTGTAGAATATTTGTTCTTAAAAACTAAGCTGTGGGCTTAATAATAACAACTGAGATATTTGCATTAGGAAAATCATTACCAACATACGTTATTTGAACTACAAATATTTCGTTTATTATTAACTTTGGGTGGATATTTGTGATGTTTTCAGAGGGAAAATATCGTAAAATGGCAGTAGCCTAAAACAAATAGAGTATACCTATCTATAAAAAAATTGACACAATAGCTAAGATGTTTAAACCGGGCAACCATTTTGTTTTATTCGCCTAAAATAACCGTTCTGTAAATGTGAATTACTTTTACTGGAACATGTTTTTACTATAGCTAATAGTAACTCAGCTGGGTTTTAAATCTACCTTTATAGTAAAATAAAGGTAAGCGTGTTATTATGTTTCATGGCTTGTTTCTTAAAGAATGTGATGTTATGTATGGACTGATGTTGCAGTTCCTTTCCTATACACGAATTCAGTCATTTATTAATTTAATTTTTAGTTTTTTTCAAAGAAATGGAAAATAAAGACCTAATGTTGTTGTTATTATTAGTGAGTAATTACAGAAAATGAAAGGTGATATTCAAACGATCAGCTGCAGTTTTAAACTTGCGTTGTCTATCATTTCCTTCTTAATCTCTTTTTTTATTACGTATTCTCTTTTTTATGACCTTATTTTTTATGCTAATTCTAAATACAGACGTCAAAGGGCCGACAAATAAAAATAGTATCCGAATTCTTAGTTTATTACAAACTACGTATGCATGCATATGCAGGTTGGATTACCGAATATTTACATTCTTTATCAAAACAAGGGGGTTTTTGAGTGACTCTTCTGACGCGTTATGAATTACGAGGATTTCCCCCATTACAATCAGGCATAAGTATATATTAGCGACGATTACAGTCCACTCCAGAAAAATTAATAAATTAACTAATATAATTTCTCATGCAGTATCTCATCGAAATTATCCCGATTTTCCCATATTCTCTTAACTATTACTAGATTTGGTCCGCCGCACAAATTACGAAAGGGCTAAATACCTAGGACAACATCAAATCCCATAGATTTCCTGTAATGATCTGCCTTGAAAATATAAAAGGACAACGCCCAAATGGTTGCTAATTTAGTTATCGTTTTCAATCGAAACACAACACCGGTAGAAATATGGCTAGTTCTATTGTACTTCACGTAAGTTGTTTTACCTTTTTCCGATGACCAACGTGCTCAAAAAGCGGTGGTTTTCAAAAATTACTTGGTTCGTGGGTTCCATCTTGTAGACCCCTGTTCTTCGGCGACGGTCCACCCTAAAATACCAACAAATATAATCACACAGTACATACTATAAGTAACAAACGAGAAGCCTCCGCAAGCTTCCTTGGCACATATGACAATAAAATAGCGTGCCTGTTAATGTTTCTTGAAGTTGATAATGCGAGTGGAACAAAGGTTTTGATAATATGTAACTGTTATTAATTATTACTGCTTCGTATTATTAAAAGGAGATAGGCCATAAAGTATAAATATTTTGACGATTTTTCAATGAATCATATGAGTGCGATTTAGAAGTAAATATAGAGCAAATTATTGCCAAGGAGTATTAATAAATTATTGAGTGGCTGGTTATCTCTGAAAACATTAATGAGATGCTTGTAATATTACAATTATGTATCGACAATTAAAAAAATAAAAAACCTACAATCTCTATTTATAGCTTGTATGAGAAACTTTCCCCATAAATACGCTTACGAAATAAATTCTTAAAAACGAAATTACTATTAACTTATTATTTACTATTATGATTTATGATTAATATTTTGAAAATTTATATTATATTTTAAAAGTTTAGGATTTCTTAATTACATTATAAAGTAAAAGTTATTTAAGTTATGATCATTTCTTTTAAAAATTTCTTGTTACTAAACAACTTAGCATATTTTAGAGTAATATCGTAAATATACAAATACAGTGTTTCTGTTGCATTATTTTCCCCGCGGATTTGATGCAGTATTAGTCCTTTTAGTTGTTTTTTGATGGCCAGATAACTTTAAATTAAGTGACAACAAGTTGTGCCTAATTTAAGGTTCAAACAACTGTAGGATTTCTAATATCATTTTGCTTTATAATTTATAACATAAATATAACATTTTTCTCTTACCAATGCTAAATAGATTGAAATATAGACATTCTACATGAGTTCCTCCAAGCAAAACCGGCTAAATCCGTTTCTGTAAACTTGTTTTGGGCTATTTTACATTGATAGTTTGTGTTAGCGTTTGCTGCTTGTGACGAGACGTCAAAACAATGGATGCATAATTAAATAAAAATTAATAACACAATTTTTTTCAAAAATTAAACAAAAAAAATATAGAGTGATTAACATTTTCATTATTCAAAAAAGAGGGTTTAATAAAGCCACAACAAAATTAGAGCAATAAAAGTAATAAAATAATACATTTTGGATCTCATCTAGTTATTCATTATTATCTTCCTTTTCTATAACTTTTGTCGGATTTCAAATTTTCTTGTAAAGTTTTAAACACAAAATTGTGTTATATTTCCCTAGATCTACGTTAAATGTCGTTTGAAGTAGAAATGACTATACGCAAGGTGATTGATAACGTACGGAGGAGGCTGAAAGGTAGCTAGAGCTGATCAAACCCCAATAATAAGAAAGTTGCAGTAAGTTAAAGTTCTTATAAATTAACGTCCACTGTTGAATACCGCTGATATTAATGAGGAAGAATGAAAGATACAAGGGCGTACTCAGCGAGGGGCATGAGGGGGGGGGGAACAACTGCCTCCCTAGAAGAAATTTCGCAAATCGAATTCGCATCCCGCCCCGCCACACAGACATAGTGTACCATCTGTCGTCAAATCTCAGAACTATTTCGCCGTTTGCCGCTATTCTCCTTGCACCCGAAGACGCCAGATGGCTCTGGATTCTGAAAGTTCCTAGTAGCGTTGTACCTAACCAGTGTTGCCGTTGCTACGGCAATTGCCGTGTTCCACGGCAATTGGACAAAAATATTAAAAAATCTACGGTCTACGGCAGCAAATCCATTACCGTAGTGGAATTTAGGGCAATTCATGATGGTTTTTCACGTGCTACCAGCCAAAAACTACTAAAAAAAAACGTGAATATAGATAATACGCGCATGTATCCGAACATTATCTGCCTGACAACATAATAAATTTTAATAACAAGTACAAATCTCATAGAAATTATACTCTTTCTTTCCATATTGATTTTGCATATTTGTAAAGCGTTGAAAGCCAAAAATGAAGAAGACTTTGTCGCGAGTATCATAGATTTTTTTTACCGTAATTGTATGTTTTAAATCTTTAACAATTTTTAACTAAATACTTGAATTAACTCTCAAATATGCCCCATTTGAATTAAAAAAACGTAAGTTACTACCATAGTTTCTAACAAATGCTCATTAATTGATTTAATTTTAACTTGCTGTAAGTTTCTTATTATTAGATATTGGTCCAAATATTGTTTTGGTTCCCTCTAGCTATCCTTTCTTTCTCCTCCATACGTTATGAATCACCATGTATAGTTTATGTGGGGTTTTCACAACTAGTGTAAAAAACTTTGCCATTTGGTTAGTGATGTCATTTTGAGTTACAAATGTCTAATAAACATAGGTCTAATTAATTACGAAACTATGGGAGATCAATGTTTTAATGACATATTAATCCACAACCTTAATATCAAGTGACCTTTAAGAAAGCATTTTCACAAAGCAAAAAATTGCACTATTATACAATATATATACAACCAAATGCTGAACAATACGCCATATTTTTTAAGAAGCGGCTTCATGGAATGTTAGGAGGTGCTTCACTGAATGTTCGACAAGGCATTTGGTATCAACATGATGGTGCTCTGGTCGATTATGGAAGGCAAGTGAATGCTTGGCTAAATTAGTATTATACTGATAAATGGATTGGATGTGGAAAGCCCATCATTGATATGATTCGCTGATTCGTGGGTGTGAGACCTGTATTTAAGCTCAATGAGCACAGTTGGAGCATTTATCTTGGTTTTAAATATTTTGTTCTTTAATGTTGCAGACCACTTAATATTAAGGTTTTGATTAACTATGCCATTCAAATTTTGAACCCCTGTAGTAGCGCAATTCCTTAAAATAGAACCTATGTTTATTCGATGTTCTTTACTCGAAATGGTCTCAATATCTAAATGGAGAACCTTTTTACACTAGTTGTGAAACACCCTGTATAATTGGAATGAGGATTTGCCCCTTTTTTTGATACCACCAATATACAGAGTATTATGGAAGTCGATTATATACGTTCAAGGGCTGAATCTGAAGTGAAAAAGTCTTGAACCATCGTAGTTTCCTCATAAATTAGGGTTAAAACATTTTTTGAACTGCTGGAATTACATTTTTGCTGCTATTGTTGTTTGAAACCTAGGACTATTAGAGCCTTCTTAACAAATTTCTCATTTTTTTTAACATTTTGATGTGTATTTGACACCAAATTGCATTATTTCAAGGACTAAAACAATTTACTGATGTTACGTTTCAAATAATACTTTTTTTTTTAATTTTTGTCAGTTGCTTTTGCTTGTTTTAGGCTTGAATGTTACTGGCTTCTGTTATTTGCTATTTTGTTCTGCAAAAGCGGTACACCCGAGGATCACGATCATGATGATGATGATGATGTATTAATTATTCTGTTTACTAGATTATAGAGCTGCAAAATATAAATTATAGCAGTTTAAACATTTTGCGGCACCATCTTAACACTAATTTATGCAGAAACTACGGACCTAAACAAAAAATAGTTCAGGACTTTTTACTTCATTTTGCGCCTAGATTTCGCCCTTGAAATTATGTGATCGACTTCCCTGTATAGGATTTACTCAGTTTTGCAGCTACAAGTAATTTTTAATCGAAGGGCATAAGATGTCGATTTTATTGCAACAAAAATTTTAAACGAATGTGAAACTTATGTACCTCGCTTAGTATATGAAAAGAATAACATATTGTTGTTTTAAGCATCGTTTAAAAAAGTATTTTTGGAATTGTCACTTGTTGTTTTTGATAGATTATATATACAGAGTGTTTATAAAATACATCCGATAAACCGAATAGTAATTTTACCTACTTATAGATCTCATCAATACATAAAAAGTCGTAATAAACATTGGTTCGAAAATCAACCGTTTTCGAGATAAATCCAAATTTTTTAGGCAGAGTAGAGATGCCGAATTGTATTTATCACGGCTGCTATGAAAGTGGATAAAACAACATTTGTTTGAGTTTTTGTAAGCGTCAATATTGTTATTGTTGTTGTTGGAATATGTTTACCAACGCGGAAATGGCAGATATGCATGTCATACCATACATGGCTTGTACGGCACGTCGCTTGTATGCCGAAGCATTTCCGAACCGGGCTCTTCCGTGTGACAAATTTTTTACAAATTTGCATCAACGGTTATCCGAAGTTGGCACATTTAAATCAAAAAACGGTGTTGGTGGTCGGGCTAGATCAGTTTCTGCTCCTGTAGAGGAACTATTACAGCTTCCCTAATTTGACGAATGTTACATGAGCAACAATTGTACCCATACTATATTCAAAGGGTGCAGATTCTTATTGCAGCACGTCTGGTGTTTTGCCGATGGGCATTGACAACAGTTGCGGAAAACGCAAATTTTGTTAGTGAAAGTCTTATTTACTGAGGAAGCAGGTTTCGCAAGAAATGACATTTTTAATTTCCACAACAGCCATGTTTGGTCAGATGAAAACCCTCATGCTATTATTGAATCGAGTCATCAACAATGATTTTCAATTAACGTTTGGCTTGGTGCTTTGGAGACCATATGATAGGACTTTTTTTCCTCCTAACCGTTTAACTGGCCAATTATATCTTGACTTTTTGCGCAATGCCTTGCCACTATTGTTAGAAGATGTACCAATCATTCATAGAATGAATATGTGGCTGATGCACGATGGGGCTCCTGCACATTTTTCAATCATGGTCAAAAATTTCCTAAACAAAAAATTGCAACGGCAGGTGGATAGGGTGAAGGGGTCCAGGTGTGTGGCCACCTAGATCTCCTGCCTCTATCCGCTCCACTTTTGTATTTGGGGATATTTAAAGTCGTTAATTTATTTAAGCCCTGTGGATACTTTATAAACGAATTGCGAGAACAAGTAGAACATGCCTACGAGACTGTTCGTATGAATCCGGGAATCTTTGAAAGAATGCGGCGTTCATTTTTACGGAGATGCGAAGGATGTGTACAAATGGAAGGAGGACATGTAGAATATGTACTTTAAGTATTTGTAATTAAAATGTTTTATTTACACGGCTATTTATATAAATGGGTGGGGAACTTATTGAAATAATAAGTAATTTTCTTAAAGAAAGTACATATCTCGAAAACGGTTGATTTTCGGATACATGTTTATTACGAGTTTTTTTGTTTGTACTGGTGAGATCTATAAGTGGGTAAAATATCCGAAGGTATATTTTAAACACCCTGTATATATTTTTTTTAAATATGACCCCAATGCGAAGTGTATTTTTTCCCTTTTCAACAATATAGACAAAATTAAATTTGATATGTGATGCTTTGAAAGTTTCATTACTACTAAAGACTGTCTTCATGCTGTACCTTCTAAGAACATGTCCAATCTTATCAGTAGTACCTTTACTGTAAGGTAGAAAAGCTAAGCCTTTCGGAGGTGCCAGTTCCTCCTTAGCCTTGGGCTGTTCCGCATTGCGCATTGCTCTCCGAATTCAGTTCAGTGTTCTATTCACTCTGAAGATGCAAGTTGCAATGTCTTGCGAAACTTTAGTTTTGTATGGGTTCACAAGTAGCTAACAGGCAGAAGCCGATTAAGTATTATTGTCCTGGCAAACAAAATACATTAAGATCAAATCCTTGTCCGCCCCAAGGTTTGAATAATTTAAGCACAGGGTCCTGTTTAGGCAGGCAGGGACTACGAACAAATATTGCTCAACTTTTTAGAGCAAATGTTTGTAAAGGCAGAGAAGACACAGGTTGGTTCTTACCTGATAATGCTGGGTGTGGTTCCCAAATGACGACGCGGTCTAAGCCGGAAGTAAATTGTAATATTGACAGTTCGAGAAACCGCGAAAGCCTCAAAGAATATATTATAACTATTTTCGAAGGCATTCCGTTTGAAGTGTTTCTTGCATATTTATTGTTAAAAATGCAATTACGCTACAATAAAACTGTAAACGTACTACTAGTACATGACAATGTGTACAATAAGATGTAATTAAATTTGTTTTTATACGATTTTTGTCAGACAACTGCAAATTATGCGCTGATTGGTTTCTTGTAAATTTTGTTTACTTTTTTATTGTTTAATTAGCTGCAATTTAAAAAATCTGTATATAATTCTTTATATAGTTGAAAAATGTAAAAAATAAGTTATTTAATTATGTATGAATCAGAAACACTTTCCATTTAGAAAAACAAAATTATGCTATAACTTTTAATGTAAATAGCAGTTTTCGTAAATACATTTAAATTTGCTTATAGCGAACTTGCTTACAGCCACCAACGCATATAACAAACTATTATAAAAAAACTCCAGTACTACCCACCTAGTCACTTATAAATGTTATTGACTATAGTGTATAACGAATTCGTAAGCAACGAACTTCCTGATATAACGTCCCACAAAATTGCTTCCATCTATAAACATTTATCCGTAAAAATACATAAAAATATGTTTTTTTTTATCTAGAACCATAAATTATTTATGCAACTTTGCGTATTGAAAATGCCCGAACTGTACACAGAAATTGCTAAAAACTTTCTCAGAGAAAATTTTTCTGTAATTCTTTTTCTTAAATAATTAATTTTTATATTTAGACTTTCCAGCTGATATTTAATACATTAAACTGGATAGAAGGGGTGATAAATCAGAATAGATGTTAACAACGCCATTAACTGGGATAATTGCAGAGTTGGCTTTTCCAAAATCACCCTCACATATAGAACAGTCTCCAAATGCCTTTTATAGATGTTTCGTGTAAATTATATTTTTAATACGAACTGTGGATGTTACAAATTGCTTTGTGGCTTGTGGTTTGTTATAACAGAGTTCTAGTGTAGTACTAAAAATATTTACTTATTTTTTAACTTTTTCCTTCAGTGTGTTTATTGTAACTCCACTTTATTTGACGGTAATTTGCAAATGCAGTTTTTTACTAATATTTAGTAAGCTACGCATATTTTGAGAAAAGTACACTCCTAAGTAGACAACATTTGTCTTATCTAACCAGCATTGTATCTCTTACTATTTGCAAGATTTCTGTAGTGTACGTACTATTTTAGAATATTTAGTTACATATTTAAACTAGTGTGGCAATTTCTTGCTTAATAAACTGTAAGACACACTAAATTAAAATTGTCACGTATTGCGTAAGTTTCTAAAATTAGGACTGTCATACAGGGCGGGCCAGCAAAGTTGTCCCCATTAAAAGTTGATGACACAACTCAACGTACATGTATCACAGCAACTAAGAATAGTTTTGCGGTATAGAAATGGATCGTAGCTATTTTCTGTCAAGTTGATATCTTACTGTAGTAGGTAACTGACAAGACAAGAAAAGCAACCATAGGTACTATTATAGTAACAACTAAACAAATAAAGAACTCAAAAGTTGAATAGCAAAGTTATTTAATTCAGTAAATGTTCTAAAAATGCCTCAATCCACTTCCACACATTTCCTAATTCGTTTAGATTGTCGGATTCGAGCAAGTGTGTCAGGTGTAATTGTGTAAATTTTGTAAATCATTGTTACTTACTACCGGTCGCTACGCTATTTGTTTAATTGTACCCCAACGAAGAAAGTTTAGTGTGGTGATATCTCAAGTTCTTAGTGGCCACGGATGCACAGCTCCTCTTCCAATCCAATTTTCTCCAAACACATTATTAGATAATTGCTAATAGTCCAACTGCAGTGAGCAGGACAGCCATCATGTTGGTGCCAAAGTTTTCGATGTAGATTGAATTCTACATCTTCCAACAACCCCGGTAAAATGTTTGGTAAAAAATCCAAGTAACATTGTCTAGTTAAATTTTCATGGAAGAACCACCAGCCACACCAAACATTTACAAAAAGAACTATTTGAAAATGGGTATCATACAGTGCGGATTCTCTTGTGCGAGTTAGGCCTATTCAATTCGCCATTGTTTGAGAATTTTCCCTCATCGGTAAACAATACAGATTTGAAAGGTATATCAAAAAGAAGTTGTATCTGAAGGAAATTACATGCAGTTCGTACATTAAAGTAAGGTGATAGGGATGAGATATATTTGTTTTCAGAATTCTTCTAACTGAAGTTCTGCTCATACCCACATTTGTGCTTAGATTTCTTTGACTTACATTGGGATTCTTAATCGCTGTCTGCAACACTGGTAGTTCATTTTCGATGTTCGCAATTGTCCTGGGCCTACACTTTCTAGAATTAACAAGTTTATTTTCGTTGCCTAAATTCAAGATGTCTTATTTTCGAGGGTGGTCTTCTAGTTGGATGCCGCGTACTGTATAAAAGGCGGGCTACACAAATAAGTAACAAGTCTGATTTCCCGTTATTTGAAAACATCCTACTTACAATTTAAGTAAAGTAAAATCGACTTGCTATTGTCGTAAGTAGGCAGCATTGATCAGTTTAATTAAATTTAAAAAAAAAGTGAAATTTGGTTGCTATGCTATATGCATGTTGGGTTGCGTCAGTCAGTTTTAAAGAGGTACAACTTAGATGGCCCTGTAGAAAATGGGGATAGATAAGCGTTGTAATGATACCATAATTTGATATGGGTTTTTTTCCATTAAAAATGTTGTATCTTGAAAGTTCAATTATTAAGTTTATTTTAAGTATTTCTCTGATATTGAATGGAGAAAAAAGCCAGCATTACTAAAAATTTTCCATTTCAAATTAAAGTAAAAAATTGTTATGCGTAATGCAAGATTAATTTCTTTAATAAAAGATAACTACCAGCAGCAAATAAAGGAAAAGTACTTAACACAGAGAACGTGCAAAAGGGTAATGATCCACATCGAGTTTCTTTGAAAAATTGGATACATTGTTCGTTGTGGTTGAGCTTACTTGCATTGCCCGTAAAATTTAAACAACGCTGTTTTTAGAATTGATATGCAAAGCAATTGATGAAATATTTAAGTAAAATTGGCGGCATTTTAACACACACTCAACGCGGCGATTACCACCTATAAATAGAACATATTGTTGGTTATATTAAAATTAAACAATCGGCAATTTGTCAATTTACACTATATTTAGTCCAGTTGAAAGGTAGCACGTTTAAGGTCAATTTAATTTGTGCTAGAAGCCTCTCTTACGTATTCTTTCAATACCAATTTAAACCTGCGATAAATGACCGTCAGAATTTCGAGGTTTCATCTGACTTCACGTTTTAAAAATAATCCTTCGCTTCTGCTAAGTTATTTTTTGTGGCCTTTCGGGTATTTTCGCCTAAATAATAAAATAATTTTTATATTACTTACTTTCCACTTCCGTTTGCTTTGGAGTTATTTTCCATAGATGTCCACATTTTTCCACGGTGGATTTTCAAAATATTTGAATTAAAACAGAAAATGTAGAGGGACAAGTCACATTATTTATTCTCACGTCAGTACTAATCAGTAGCAGAAATATTTTAATTAATACAAACTGTTGGGCATTTTAAAATCGAAACACGTCCGAAACACAATGAGCAACTTTAGCACTTACTTTTTCAAACGAGGTTGCATAATAAAATACAAATGCGTTTAAAAATTGCAATCCTTCAAAGTTTAACCGTGCAAGAGCCGATGGCTGGTCCCTAAGAAGCGAACATATAAAGACTAACTCATAAAACGGTCTAATTTAACTATTAAAGTTCATTAGTAACTCTGTACGTAGGTGATATATTCGTGTATATACTTCATTCGAAATGATTTGATCATGGCCTCCCCTTCGCTACAACTAACGCATCATTGCTTGTAATTTTTAGTACCTGATGATCATAACCATTGCCTCCTCAATTTCATCCATAACGGGTCGTTATAGACAACCACATCTAAATACGTTTATGGAAAGCATGGCTGGTTTAGACAACCTTAACGACGAGGAAATGCGCGCGAATGAATACCAATATGTTCGTCCACAAAATCCAGAATCTTTTTCTCGAAAGTACCTCCTTGATGCCGACGACAGACAATTAGAAGAACCTGCAAGCAGACCTGAAAATAGAATGACAAGATATTTGGGAGACGTAAGTACGCAAATGACGATCATGTCCAAGAAACCTTCTAATTAGATGATTTCACTATTTAAAATAAAAATGAACAGACTAATCTTAAGCATTTCTATTGTATCTTGACTTTAACCCCGCCCACATCACTTCACTGGCAACCAATCATATAAACTAACATCGAAGTAATGTTTACTCTTAACCAAATTAATTGAGAAATTACATTTTTAGTAATCTTGTTTAATTGACAGCCGTTTATAACCCATTAATTATTTGGAATGAAATAAGTATAATGTAAATAAGTCTGTAAATCATCTTATATATACAGGGTGTTGCATGACGTACCGTACATACTCAAGGAGCATGTTCCGGAGGGCATTGTAAGTAGAAAATGTTCTATAAACATGGGTCCAATTCGCAATGGTTACCCAGCTATAGACGTTTAAAGTTTAGAAGGAATTGCATGAGTTTTTAGAATGATTTTATGGCGGAAATAAATGAAAACAGAACGTATAGAACAAATATTAACAAAACAACTTAAAAATCACATAAACTGTTCAAACTGACGTTCTTCAACATTGATACACTGTACAGTGCGATCTAAAATGGACTGAGTGGCTGGACGTAGAACTTCAGGGTTATTTCTCATCTGCTCACATGGGTCAATAATACGCTGTATTAGTTCAGCTCTGGTATTAACTTTTACCTCGTACACTAAACTTTTAATATGGCCCTACAGGTAATAGTCTAAAGGAGTGAGATCTGGTGATCTCGGTGGCCAACGATGTAGACCTCCACGTCCAGTCCACCTATTGGGATAAGTAGCATTTAAATATGCTCTTGCTTGCAGACTAAAATTAGGAGGAGCCCCATCATGTTGTATTATTATTTGTTGTCTTGTAATTAAAGGAACATTATCTAATAGCGGTTGCAATTCATATGGCAAAAAATCGATGTACACTTCACCTGTAAGACGTTCCTCAAAAAAGAAAGGACCAATAAGTTGATCATCAATTATACCACACCACAAGTTGACCGTAAATCGTCGTTGAAAGTTAGTTTCTGTTGTGCCATCTGGATTCTCATCAGACCACAAATGAGAGTTGCGCGAATTGTTCACTCTATCTCGATTAAACTGCGCCTCATCGGTAAATAAAATGCACCTAACTAGTTGAGGATTTTCTTGAAGACATTGGCAGAAATTTACCTGTAAAGCACCGTCTCCATGTTCTAGGTGCTGAACCTTTTGTATGTGATAGGGATATAATAGCTCAGCATTTAATGCTCGCCATAATGAGGAACGCTCGTATGTGAAGAAATTCTTCGGGTACTTAATTTTGGACTGCCTTCAATAATTTGTAAAATGTTGCTCATCCAAATTTTGCTGCACAGGACGTTGACAGGGCATTTTTTACAGTAGGTAACGTTGATAACTTTGTACAATTTTGAAAGGTAACCCACCACACCTACGTAAGTTGGTGACTACCTTGCCTATTATCACCCTATTACGCTTTCCGAATACTCAATTTCGGACAGATAACGTCACAAACAAAAGTTTAGAATTTTATAGACTACTACAATTAATATTGTCTAAACTATAAACGTCTACCGTCCTTAGGAAGAAACGGTAACTACATTGCCGCCTCAATTCAGACGACAGTGTCTCTTTTGTTTTTCTTTCCGTACAGTGTATCAATGTTGAAGGACGTCAGTTTGAATAGTTTACGTGATTTTTAAGTTGTTTTGTTAATATTTGTTTTATACGTTCTGTTTTCATTTATTTCCGCCTATAAATCAATCTAAAAACTCTTGCAATTACTTCTAAACTTTAAACGCCTATAGCTGTTGCACTTACAACAGTCGTATTACAAGAAACACCAGCAGAAAGTTATCCGACAATACCTGAAGATGGCAAATGTGATTTTGCCGAAACGTCGTCAAGACAACCACCCCGGTCCATCCCAGGACCAAGAAGTTGCTAAGCGGAAGAATTCCTGGAAGCCAATCACAGCATACAACACTCACGGAAATCTCAAAACCATCATCATAAATCTCTACGGGGAGAAAATTTTTCAACATACTAAAACCTTCGAAAAATTGAAGACAAGGAAGAACAAACTGCTATGCGATTTGACGTTCCCACAACGCTGCCGAGATGAGAAGACCGTCCCTAAAAGCATGAAGCTAACCTTTCACAAGAAAACCAAACAAACAGAGAACATACTCAAAAAGGCCAGCCTCAGTTTAGTCAGAGAATCCATCCATGATATAAGAAGAACTTTGGACCAGGTCAACAAACTGCTATTACACCTACAACTTCAACTAAGTAACGCCATCCATCCGTTACTTTGGCAAACTCTGCACCAGCTGAGCGAGTTCAGGGCTGAAACCAATACCACCCTGACCACAAACAAACAAAAAGAAAAGTTCAATTGACTCTAATCAGACCAGAAACCAACAAATATCCCTGAAAAGCCACAGTCACCGAAAGTGGTCTACAACCTATCAAGTCACCAACTGGATGAAGCTGCCCAAAATGTCCTAGCTAAAGGATTTCACTTCGCAGTTGCCCCCAGCCACCTACCAGGCGAGGACATAATTTCTGGAGTTGAATCCGCTGTCTCAGTACTAGACAAAATCACAGCTGAAATTATAGGCCAAGACGTTTCTCATGTCTTACGAACCTCCAAACCACCAAAAAGGAACATTACGCGAAGAAAATCAAGTTCTACAGCAACTAAGGGAGAATGAAAACATCATCATACTACCTGCAGACAAATGCAACGCAACAATAATTATGGACACTACGGAATACAACTCCAAGATAAATTCTCTACTACAAGATCCAGCCTACCAGCCCATCACCACGGATCTTACCACATACCTAGTGAAAGCTACAAAAAACAAGATCAAACAGAGTCCTATCGCCGAAGACATATAACGACAGCTGATACCCAGGGAGAAATCATTCAGATGTCTGAAACTCTATGGGCTACCAAAAGTACACAAACCAGGAGCACCTCTCAGGCTAATTGTTAGTGCAATAGGATCCACCCTATAACAGCTGGCAAGATACCTGGCAAAACATCTACAACCTCACACCCAAGAAGCCGCATCTTACGTTAAGAACGCAAGTCATTTCGTCGATTTACTGAGGAAGGAAAAAGAAGAGCCAGGTTGGTTATTAGTAAGTTTCGATGTGGTGTCACTGTTTACCAACGTTCCCATAGAAGAATCTCTGGACATAATCAAACAGAAATATGATCCACCAGCCCACATAATGGAATTGACAAAACACTGCCTCAAGAACACATACTTCCTGTACAACAACCAACGGTACAAGCAAATAGAAGGTGCACCAATGGGCTCTCCGCTATCCCCAGTCATAGCGAATCTATACATGGAAAACCTGGAATAAAAAGCACTAGAAACAGCAGTACACAAACGCATACTCTGGCTACGATATGTGGACGACACCTTTGTTATTTGGCAACATCGAGAAACACACCTTAACAACTTCCTGGACCATCTAAATAGTCTCCACCCGAAAATAAAATTCATGATGGAAATGGAATCAGAAAACGAACTACCGTGGATATTTTGGTCAAAAAGAAATCGGACGGAAACCTGTGCCACACGGTGTACCGGAAGCCCACTCATACAGACCGCTATATCAACGCGGAGTCACACCACCATCCCGCACAACTTCGATCAGTGGTTAAAGCCCTGGTCACCCGTTCTCAAAGACTCGCAGACCCAGAAAACATAGACCAAGAAATGAAGAAACTTTGAAAAGTCCTACGACAAAATGGCTTCAAGAATCAAACTATCAATGATACACTTACAACCCAGCCGAGCGAAGAAACAAGATGAAAAAGAAAAACCAACATCCAAAGCCCACTTGCCATACGTCAAAGGAACAACAGACAGAATCTCTAGAATTCTACGAAGGCACAATGTGGAAACAATATTCACAACCAACAGAAAGATCAGCTCCATTCTACGAAATCCCAAAACAAGGATACCCTTGGAGAATCAAGGTGTCTACGAAATTTCTTACAAGGACGACGATCAAACACACATAGGTCAAACAAATAGACGAGTCAATGTGAGAAAAGAAGAACACGAAAATGCCGTACGAAAGAACGAGAAGACTTCATCACTGGGACAACACGTAAGCACATCATCCCACAAAATTGCTTTCGAAAACACCAAAGTACTGGCCAACATAGGACACCTTAAATCAAGAATAATAAGGGAAGCTATAGAAATCGAGAAACATCCAAGAAACCTAAGTTCTCGTGATGATACCCAAAGACTACCATCCACTTGGAAACCGGTTCTCGCCATAAAACAAACATACAACAGAAACCAACAGGCAAACATAAAACCACCTCAACAAAATCAGAACGTTCCAGCCACAGCCGGTCCCATCACACGCAACCGACACCGAAAGCAACAAAGCGCAACCGCACAGAACGGCCAAGAAGTATATATAGCCCCAGCGGAAACGAACGTCAACAGTCGTATTACAAGAAGCACCAGCAGAAAGTTATCCGACAAGACCTGAAGATGGCAAATGTCATTTTGCCGAAACGTCGTCATGACAACCACCCCGGTCCATCCCAGGACCAAGAAATTGCTACGCGGAAGAATTCCTGAAAGGCAATCACAGCATACAACATCCGCGGAAATCTCAAAACCAACACACACACACAGATATATATATATATATATGTACAGGGAATTTTTCTTTTTAGTATACATTGCCTATGTATACTTTTAAAAGGAACGCGTCAATTTCGCCTATACCGACAACTAAAAATCAGCAACAAACGTCACTATAGTTGTGAATTATTTGAGTATGAAGGTTATGTTGATGCAGTGTTTATATTAAATAAGTATTTCATCCTGCATATAGAACACAGATGATGACTTTTTTCTTAAATGCAAAAATTGACA
>JABXWE010004858.1:0-17770 GCA_014611495.1 Limonius californicus
TTTAAATGTTATTGTTCTATTATTTTAACTAAGTTTATAATTTTTTGTTGTTCCTGTTATCTCGCGTAATATGTATTATAATATGTGCTAAGTAATATATTAAATATTAATGGTAAGTGTTTGCAAAAGAATGATGCGTTCCTTAATCTAACTTTGTCTTTTTTGTTTTATTTCATATACAGTATTTTCTGAAGAAGCCCAATTTCATGTGGCGAAACGTAATATTAAAATTGTGACATTAACTTCTATTTCCTGTCGAAGTTTGATCTAAATACACTTTTATATTTGGCGAAGATTGTTTCTCTACCTATTTGACCCTTTAAATCACAGATAGATTTATATCTATCTGCCTACCTTGTATCAATTTTTTATTCATGCAACAGGCGGCGTCGTGTTTAAGGATTTACAGTTGTTCGTCATAAAAATTACATAGAAGCATAGAGCAATAAAGATATCTTTATTGCTCTATGATAGAAGGCAGAATTTTTTAAATATTTAGAGTTACTTTAGTAGTAGATATCTCGAAGACATCTAAGATATTTTTATTTAATGTTATATATATTTTATTTATAATCTATAACCGATGTTGTAAAACAGAAAACTAAATAACTAAGATATTCGAATAGAAATCGTATTTTATAACCTTAAAGATATTTTGAACTGAAGCAGTCGTTAAAGATACCCAAGGCAACTTGAATTTATTGTGTAATTTAATTATCTTAAATAGTTTAAGGAACGTTTTAGAAGAGAATTTCTATCTAAATATTTAATATACAGAGAAATTAAACTTTCATGTACCATTTCAGAAGTATTAGTATATTTGAAATAAAAATCGTTGTATGATTTTAATTCAGTTTGCAGGTTTGCACTAGAAACTTTTCTAATTATTTATCCAAGATATTAGGAAATTATGCTGATTTTGTAATATAAATTGTAATTGTTTACAAATATCTTACAAGATAGTTCTATTTTTTTGAAGGTTGTTTTAGATATATACCTTGCGTTACAGATAAATAAGAGTTCTTATGTCGTCAAAAATTTTATTAAATACTATATATACAAAGATTTTAGATGTAATGCTTAACAGGTGAACACATCTAAAATATTGTTATGAATTAAAAATGTCGCTGATATAATTAGTTAAAATATTTATAAATATCTCCGATATATTTTTACAGAAATATATATATAAATTTCGTTAGTATTGGGGAATGTTTAAAATACCATGCTCTGATTTTACACAGCCACTACACAAGCTCGAAGGGTTTGGTCCTCTTCAGCCTTCGGACTAGATGTTGTTTGTCCAGCAGTTGAAGAGCTTCTGCGTCCTCGTGAAGGTGAAGTCTGGATTCATTTTTCCAGCATACCTTTTGATCTCATCTTTTACCATTGGAATGTTTAGGTCTCGGTGTAAATCGGAGTTACGTACATACCATGCAACGTTAACTATGTTACGCAACACTTTGTTTTTAAATGTTTGAATGGATTTGATGTTGGTATCATTGGCGCAGCCCCAGAGCTGAATGCCGTATAGCCATACAGGTCAGGATTTGATTGTAGATTAGTAATTTGTTGTGTATTGACAACTTGGAATTTCTACCAACGATTCAATAAAGTTGTTTGTATTTCAGATTAAGCTTAGCTCTTTTTTTTCTTCATATGCTCTTTCCATCGGAGCCTGGCGTCCAGGGTCTAGATATTTGGCGTTATTCTCATAAGGCACAACGGTACCATTGATATCCAAGATCGGAGGGTTAACGAACTTTTTGTTGGTGAAATTAACATGAATAGATTTGTGCTCGTTTAACTTGATCTTCCAGTGTTTCTTCCAATCAAGTATATTGTTGCTAGCTACTTGCAGTCTTCTAGTGGACATATCTTGGTCTTTCTCCACTGCGAGGAGTGTAATGTCGCAAATGTGGCTACTGTGATCCGTTTACTGATGGTATATCACTAGCATATTGCAGGTAAAGGATAGGCCCAAGGACACTACATTGAGGCACGTCCGCTTGTATTTCCTTCAGGTCAGAATATTCGTCTTCTTGTTTTATTCTGAAAAGTCTGAGATATATGATGTTAATATCTCTACATACTGTTTCGAAAGCATTTTGTGAAGTTTGTATATCAAACCTTCGTGCCATACTTTGTGGAAGGCCTGGGCAACGTCTAAGAACACTGCAAAGCAGATTTGTTGTTCTTCAAGAGCACGTTCTATTACGTCAGTGATGCACTTGATCGATGGTTAAGTGCTTTTGTCTAAAACAGAACTGGAAATAGGATATTAGTTTGTTACCTCCTATCAGAGGTCTTAGCTTTTTAAGCAAAAACTTTTCAAATAATTTTGAGGCAAGAGGGAAATGGGCCTGTAGGATTTTGCTTCGTTAGGTGGTTCACCTTTCGCAGCATGATTACTTCTGCAACTTTCCAGCAGGTAGGAACATGTTTCAGTCTGAAAGCTGCGTTGATTAGGTAGGTGAGTGAACCTTTTCTAGCCAATTGCTTCAGTATTTCGCCGGTAATCAGATCATAACCTGGTGCTTTTTTCGAATTGAGGTTCGTTTTAATCTCCTCTGCTACTTCTTTTGGGGTGGCTAGGATGACGTTTTCTGAATCTCGGCTGTGGGTTTCAGGCAGTATGTTTTCTGCTTGCGTTTGATTGGGTGTAAAGATGTCAGCTAAATGTTCGGCAAATAGATCAGCTTTCTGCTTATTATCCCTGGCTCATGGTCCCATATCTCTTATGACTGGGGCCATCGATGTAGTGGGTCTTCTGATTTTTCTGGTTGCTTTACAGAGGGAGTAGTCTATCTCTTCATTTGGTGTCAGATTCTGCCGGTATGAGTTCATTGATTCCTCTTTGAGTTTTTGGATTTCTCTTCGTAGTTTTTGAGTTTTATTATTCACGATGGTCTTGTCGGCTGGGTCTCTGGATTGTTGCCATCTTCTTCTAGCTCTTCTTTTTTCTTTGGCAAGTTCTGTGATCTCCATTGGGTAATTTAATCCTTTGGTTATGTGTGGTTTGTTATTATAAGTTGCTGCATGAACAAGCCTGGTGAAGTTTTCAGCATCTTCTTCTAATTGTTCAGTCGTTCATAGGTTAATATGCAGGTTAATGTTATTCTGAAGATCAATCCGGAAGCTTTCCCAATTAGTGGTTTTATGATGAGGGTAGGTCAGCCTGCTCTTTTGAATAAACTTTCACGCTGAGTCAGGATGGTGGCTGAGTGATCAGAGTCCAGGTCGAAGTTTTCTTCAACTTCGATCAAGTTAGGAGATACTTTTCTCAGATGAAAAAATCTAGTAAGTCAGGGTTTTGCTAGTGTCAGTGGGCCAGCACGTGGCCTTACGTGTTGAGTGATAGCTGCAATTACATTCTTGGCCAGCTTCTCCCAGTTCACAGCCTTTAATCGTGTTTAGGACTGGACTGGACTGGATTCCCAGCTTACATGTTTGGAGTTCAAATCACCCCCGATGATGAACCTCTCGCCAGGATGTTGCAGGACTGTTAGGTAATCTTATTTTTCAGCGCTAACTTTTTTCTCTATCTGGCTACTTACAGAGGATTACAAGTAAACATTTTAAAAGCTAAGGAGAACCGAATTGCTTTCTAGAGATTTGTAAAACTCTTGTGAAGATTCTACTATGATTTCTTCTCTACGTATCTGTTACGGATTTTGAAATAATAAAATAATATTATTGAAGAACCCATTAGTGTAAGGGGATTTACGTAGTCATCCAGTTAAAACAATTTTTTCAATTTAAATTATTTCCTTTTGCCTAAATACCCTCTGCTGCATTTAGAGTTCACTGAAACGCCTAATAATTGTTTTAGTAATGTTGTTTAAGATGTTTACCTGTGTAATCCCCTGTAAGTAACCAGACAGAGAAAAAGGTTAGCGCTGAGTTTTAACCGAATCGACAATACATTGATTTTGACCGTTTAAATATTCCCCCGAATGAGTGCATTGTGGGGGTGCTTTAGTGGTTGATGAGCTAGCCACACGTCATTGTACCACCGTTGTGTCATTGTATTCAGTTATATAGTAAACTAAACACTACGACTGGAAATCCCGTCAAGTATAAAGTGCGTTTTGCCAAAAAATGAAATCGCTGTCAAATTTTCCGATAGGTATGTTGCTGATGTAAGAATTTCAGCCATACCCGGACCAATGTGCACGATGAGGAATGAAGTGGAGCACCTCCTGGTATCAACGATGATCTAGTGAAAATTCGTGAAAATCGGCGTTCTGCGAATTTTCTTCTAATGTTACATATAGTATTTTATGAAATTGCCACGAATAGGTACAGTACCACAAACTCTGAGCGAGATTAGTGACAAAAATGTTGACGGGCGTTCGCAGAAACTAGCAAATAGACTCTGCACTGTATCGCTACGAAACTGCTGGCGATGAACACCTGACTCACATTGTGACGAGACTTGGAATTCGTACACAAATGTTGAAACTAACCAACAAGCAAAGCTGTGGAAGATTGCAAGGTCGCCCAAAGCCAAAAAGTTCAAGCAAGTGTTCGAGAAGCGAAAGCTTATGCTTTACAGTTTTTGGGAACAAATAAGGCGTATTATTGGTTGATTTCCTGGAACGTTGTGTGACCATTCATGCAGACATGTATGGTGACACCTTAAAAAAGTTAAAGAGGGCGATTCAGAACAAAAAGGCTGAGATTGCTGACATTTGAAGTAGTCCTTCTGCACGATAACGCCCGACCGCACGCTGCGGCTCTCACCGTGCAACTCATTCAATTGGGGAATCTTTTAACATTCTTCATTCAATCTCGACTTAGCGCCTAGTTATATTAAAATAATGGTAAACAGTTGGTTACCGTTACAGGCGGCAACCTTCTATGACGAAAGTATGGAAAAATTTCGTATCAGTATTTAAATTAGAATGGTGACTATTGAGAGAAATGTGTTAGAAGTGTATCTAAGATTTAAACATTTTTTTAACTTCACGTCTTGTACTGTTCATTGGCCCTTAATTGCTTGCCGCAGAAGCCTTGTAGATATAATGGTTATGTTTTCTTATTGGGACAAGTTTAATTAAATAAAAACAACATATTTAGAGTTTTTCCAAAAAACTGAAATAGGCGTTTCCTAAACAAGATGTATGTAGCCTAATTATTCTGTTTACGAATGAGTCAAGGCCGTATGGATTTAATTTAGCCACCTATTTTAGGAACAGCAGGTAATGGATGTAGATTGGGTAATTAGTTGTAAGAAAACAACAACGCTTGTTAGAACTCCTAAGTTAATTTCCTTCTTTATTGACACGTGCTGGGGCAGGTGATCGATAAGCCATTAATCATTGATTAACTTTAAAAGCTGCTTCTCTCTTACGTTCTGTTTTCGTAAAAACAACAGAACCTAGACCCTAATGATTTTATAATTGTGTTGATTTTGGACCCAGATTGATTTCCAGACCATTAATAATTTTGGGGGTACGAGAAATAAACAACTGTTAAACTTTGTGTTAATAATTCACTTTGTTTTAATCAGCATACCTAGTTATATAGAAACTGCTGTGTAAATTTGCGTTGCAGAATAAGTTCAGAATTGAGGGAAGTTAAACTGATAAAAAATGCATTAGCTACTTTAGTTGATTGATTGAATTTGGGGAAGAAAACGGAGCAACCTTGACTTTGACTTAATTTTGAATTTGCTTCGGCAATTTCGACCAGTTTATCAATTTGAAATATTTGATGATGAATTTTATTTATCAATTTTAAATTGTTTTTCTTTATTGTAGATTACGTCATAATTTAAGAAATATACATTTCTCTATATCTCAGCAAATTCGTTATAGAGAAAGTAAAATTAATTTTGTCTTTTACTATTTGATTTTCATTATCCCACATTCTTAGTAGATTTATCTTCTATCGAATGCCGGATGTCGGGGGTTAATCATACGTATAGGATTTATTGGATGTGAGGTGGCTATCTCGGCTTACATCACCCTTCCATACACTCGGTATTATCGTTTTCCTGCCCTATTTTGATGTAACTCTTGTGACGGTTCTGCTGAATCTAACTCCCATAGTATTAAGTATTAACTGAATTCCAATGGTAAATAGCAGTCATTATAACACGTTGATATCCAGAATGAAATGGAAAATCTTATTTTAACATTGACATAAGAACTGGGAAATTTTAAATTGTTTTTCGTAACAAATAATAAGAGCTCAACTTAAAAATTACAACTGGCCGTTCTTGTCATATTAAAATATTTAATTAAATTTATTGGTAACGAAGAAACACTAACCTTAATAATTATTGGAAAGGGCGCACACGCTAAACTTCGGATTCTAATTGAAAATGGGTGCTCCTTTTTTTAAGAGTATGACCATAGCCCATGCTTTGCTAATGCTAATGGCTTAAGAAAGAAACCTAGGGAGGTACAGAGCATGTCTTATGCCGTCCAACCGTCCACTCCTTAATAATTTACGTTGTGGACCGTTCCATATTCATGTAACATAACCATAATGGCGTTTGCTAATCCCTTATTTTACTTAACCTTTTCATAATCATCATCATTATGCCTATATCAATCCATTCCGGATGTAGGCCTCTCCCAGTGATTTCCATTTTGTGCTATCTTGTGCCTTCTGGATCCAGTCGTAGTCTGCAATTCTTTTAATATCGCCTGTCCAACGCATTGGGGGTTTTCCTCTAAATCGCCTTCTCAACCTGGGTCTACATTGATTTACCACCTTTGTCCATTTATTTTCCGTAAGTCTTGCTGGATGTCCCGCCCATTGCCACTTCTGCTGAAGTATCTTCTCTATTATATCCTGTACCTTCGATTTTCCGCATATCCATTCATTAGTCTTATGATGTCTTAATGTTATGCCCAACATCGCTCTCTCCATTGCTCTTTGCATCACTAGCAATTTAAGTTTATTTTTCTTGGTCAAGGTCCAGGTTTCGGCGGCGTAGGTGAGAACCGGAAGGATGTTTTGAGTATAGAGCATGTAACCGAAGACTAACCACTATAGGTCGCTTAAAATATATGCAGGTATATATAATGTGCACTGAAAGTTAGTCAAAAGCCAACATTTTTCGTTGGTGATAAAGTTAACTATTTAGAATAACTATTTCTCAACTTTAAGTTGAACGTAATGGATACTGTAGTTTTGGTAACCACTACGGTTGCACAAAGGATGCTTTTAAGTTATCCCAGGTAGGTTATCTGTGTAGGTTAAGAAATGATCACCTTGGGGACAGTGAAGGTTAACGTTGGTTATGTGGGTCGCTTATCGGAGGAGCTCAATCTACGGAAGTATGGACAACACTAAAATGTATGAAAGCCGATAACTACAGCAATAACAACACATCACGAGAAGACTGGGCAACACATTATAAGTTACTTATTACAGAATACAGAAATTCGTTTATCAACAGTGATACAAACTGCAGACAAAATTTTCCAAATGAAAAATATTTTGATTACAACAGAAGAAGTTAGATAAGCTATAATAAGCATGAAAAATGGTAGAATACCAGGTCCTGGAAATATACCTGCAGAGTTAATAAAGTACGGAGGCGACCGCAGGATAAATAGCATATTCTATTTAATGGATAAATGCTACCAACAAAGTCAAACACCACAAGAATGGAAAGTATCACACATTGACTCAATGTTTAAGAAAGGACAACAATCCGATCCAAATAACTATGGAAGGTTAAGCATAAATGGTACATTTGGTCGACTATACGGAAAAATAATGAATAACAGACTAAAAGTAACTGTCCTTCAAAAGACAAATGAAGAACAAAGATTCACCACAGGCCGATCATGCGTGGACAACCTGTTTATTATTCAACAGTTGACAGAAAAGCGAACAGCTAAGGGTGTAGAAATACATCTAGTTTTCGTAGATCTAGAGAAAGCGTATGATTCAGTGCCCCGATTAATCTATGAAAAGCCTTAGAAAGCTTTTAAATAGAATCGAATTTACTAGACATCATTAAGGAATTCAATGCCAACAACAAAGCATAAATAAAAATCGAAGGTCAGCTGTCTCGAGTAATTCACCCCACTAAAGGTTTGCGACAAGGATGGTCATTGTCACGACTCTTAATTAACGTTTATTTGGACAATGTATTAAAAATTGGAAAAAAGGCGTAGGTATTTCCATAGGCGATAATATGTTATTTACACTGAACTTCACTGATTATCAAGTAATGACACAGGGACTATGATCTTGAATTCACGATTCGTACGATACTTACTGGGAGTGGGGTCTAAATATTAATGTAATTAAAATAGAGTACCTGATGGTGAATTCAAAAGCTCGATCTGAAATGCTCATAACAGACGAAGACTAGCTAAAGCAGGTTTAGAAATACAAGTACTTAGGTGTGATTATAGTTAAAGATGGAGTAAGTATGAAAGACGCATTCAACAAAACTCGAAAAGTACTAGGCTGCTTAAACCCAGTTTGGTGGGATAAGCTTATAACAAGGAATGTGAAAAAACATATCGGAAAGGCCCTGTCGACTGGAGTACTGTAGACAAGTTGCTTCATGTGACCCCATACAAAAAAAAGTCACAAGGATTTAAGTGAGGCGATTTTGGGGGCCACAAGATCGGTCCGTTATGGCATATCCAACTATTTGGGACCATGTTATTCATCGAAGCCGTCGGAAAGGCCCTGTCGACTGGAGTACTGTAGACAAGTTGATTCATGTGACCCCATACAAAAAAAGTCAGAAGGATTTAAGTGAGGCGATCTTGGAGGCCACAACATCGGTCCGTTACGGCCTATCCAACGATTTGGGAACATGTTATTCATCCAAGCCATCGGAAAGGCCCTGTCGACTGGAGTACTGTAGACAAGTTGCTTCATGTGACCCCATATAAAAACAATCACAAGGATTTAAGTCAGGTGGTCTTGCGGCCACAAGATCTGTCCATTACGGCCTATCCAACGATTTGGGAACATGTTATTCATCCAAGCCGTCACTTGTGCAGCGTAATGAGGTGGAGCGTCTTCATCGAGAGAAAGCATGTTCTGCCGCGTATGTAGCGAAACTTCCTCCAGCAACTCTGGTAGAACGATTTCCAGAAAATCGAGGTAACCATTACCATTTAACAGTCTGGGCAATACATAGGGACCAATAAGATGATCTGCAACGATTCCTATCTAGACGTTGACGGAAAATCATTGCTGAAAGCAACATTCTCGAATTTCATGGGATTTTCATCACTCCAAATGTGCGTTATGAGCGTAATGAACCCCATTTCGCGTGAAACCAGCCTCATCAGTAGCTTAGATATTGGCGACAAAATTTGGATTTTCACCTTGATTATGTTGAAGCCATTCGCAAAAATGAACACGACGAGGTAGATCTCCTGGTTTCAGAGCCTGGACTTTTTGAATATGAAATGGATGTAATCCTTGTTCTTTTATAGTTCGCCAGGCTGCAAACTGGGATACTCCTACCTGATTAGGTACCAAGGTACCAAGACGTCGTGTACTTATTTGCGGCTGGTTTTCCACTTCCTGTAAAATCTCCTCTTCGGCAATGAGGATTCGATTCTCATGTTGCCGGCCAATATCGCATTTGTCCATTGCAGAGAATCCAAAATCTTTAAATTGTTGAACTATACTTATAGCATGAGTCTTGATTATGAGAATTACAATTATTCTGGAAATTTTTCTGTGGGTATAAGTAGGACTTGAAATGGCAAGACGGCAGTAACACTGCAACAGTGAGAAATCGCATTATTTTATTCATATTAGCAACGATACGCCGTACCAATACCAACTTTGCTAGTGTAGACAAATACAAATATTATTAGTTGATCGTAAACGGACATCTGACGACTGTGAAGCGTCGACGTCTACAAATGCAGGTACAAAGAATATCCCTCCGAAAGTAGCATCGAGAAAGAACGTAGCAGAATGTTTAGATTAGATTTCGGTTTTAGAGAGACTGAAGTAAAAGGTAAAGAAAGACTACTGTGTACTATTTGTTTTAAAATTTTTCCGATTGATAGCATTGAACTGAATAAACTTAAACGACGTTTGGGGACACTTTGTAAGGAGAATGTTAACAATCTTCGAGAAGACTTAGCGTTTAAACTAAAATGTTCTGAAAAGCTAAAATTTAGGTCTAAATAAGTCAAAAAATGATAAACTGTACTAGCTTTAGCTTCTTACAAAGTTGCATATGAAATAGCTAGGTGCAAAAATCCCCGTCTATCGGAAAAGCTGTAATTCTGCCACCTGCCATTGATATTATGGAAACACGGTTTGGAAAAAGTTTTGCTAAACAACTCCAGCAAATGGTAGTATTGCTCTGCGGATTGGTAATATATGTGAACATATGCAGCAACAACTTTGGTGGAAGCTTTGTGAAAAATTATTCTCCAAGCAATTTCAGGAGGCACAGATAGCCTACAAGCAATATCATTTAAATGTTATGTTTGATTTTGCGATGATACAATAGAAGAAAGGGAAAGAGCCTGAATGGTTTAAAATATTGGATGATTTTATATGCAAGGCACAATGTATTTGCTTGATTCATGAAGAAGCTCTTGCTGCAAAGGAAATGAGTCCCGGTCTAAACACTGTGTTGACAAAAAATCATATAATTGGGGTGAATTATATAAAATCCAACTCTTAATATCAAGACTGGTTTCTGAACTTTTCAAAGACATGGATAGAGCGGAACATTCAACTTTACTATTTTATTGTGAGTGAAGATGGTTATCACGCGAAAAATGTAAAGCAACAAAAATTAGAAACGGTCAGCAATGCGAATAAATGTATTGAAACCTCTAAGGCAGAAGAGCACATCAAAGTTTTATTTGCAGCTATTGGAAAAGAAATTTGTTACTGTGTTATAAAATACAATTTAAAAGTATTTTACAGGCTGATAAAATAAGTTATTACTTAATCTGCTAAAAAGCAATACCCTGTACATAAACACTGTTAGCAGGTTCATTACATTAGCTTTGATTGAACTAACTTACTGAATATCTAATGGAATACAGCAATTTATTTTCCAAATTTTTATGTAAAGCTTAACGCATTGTTGGTAAATATGAAGACCCTGTGCAGTTAAAAATACTATTAAAACGTGCACATTATGTTTCTACAAACTTTAGAATAATAAAATATTTACATTTTTGAACAATGAAGCGTAATCGTTCATTCTTGCACCGTTAGACCATCCTATATTAATCATAGACACCAAGAAATTTCAAGTACAATTTTCATCGATCAAAATGTAGACTTACTATTTGGTTAGAACAGATGTTTTCAGACTATCTATATTATCAGTTTTCGTCAATTCAGCTGATGAATTGACCGCACTAATGGAAAGGCTAGACAACGAAAGCCGTCTATATGGGCTAGACATTAATAATGAAAAGACGAAGGTCATGATCGTCGACCGAATAAATAACAATAGACCAGACATTCGACAACTGTCACACTACACAGTGGTTTACTAATTCATATACCTCGGAACGATTATCAGTAATGAAGGAGGAAGGATACAGGTAATTAGAAGACGCAATAAAATGGCTAGAAAAGATCAAGACATTACCTTCAACACAAAGAATTTTTAGTCTTTTCTGTTACGCTATATGCTGCAGAATCATGAACTGTGAAAGCACAAGATCGAAGAAGAATCGACTCGTTTAAAACGTGGTGCTGGAGAAGAGTACTTCGCATACCACGGACAGCGAGACAAGCAAACGAATTCGTCGTGGCGAAATTAGAGCCCAAACGGTTATTGCAAATTGTAAACCAAGGTACATTCAAATATTTCGGACATATAATACACGCAGGGAAGATGAAGGTGTAAACAGAATAATAATACAAGGAAAAATTGAGGGATTAAGAGTAAGAGGGCGATCACCAAAACGCTAGACAGATCAAGTCAATGCAATGATCAATATTTTCATGCAACTAGCCACGAGAGAAGCTAGTAACAGAGGGAGATGCCGCGAGATAGCTCCAAGGATAGGGAATAGAAACAATAACAACGACAACTAGAAGAAGGAAGCCATGGATCACAACGCATCTGTAAAGATGAAGAAGAAGGGAATTATCAGTTAATACACGGAATAATATTGAAACTTCACCACTGTACATAAAATGGTTCTAGACTTACCGAAGGTCGCGAAAACTTGTTTAACGGCCATTGGTTTAAAATAATAATGTAATACATTCATAAGTTGGCTGTAGAGTCACTCTCAAAATTGTTTTCCCTAGAGGTATGGTTGCTGACCAATTGCCGACAAGTAGACCTGTTGTGCCTTCTATGTTGATTACTTTTCGTCGAGTAGTCTTGTGTCTTTCACATAGTCCAGGATGTCCTTGAAGGGGATAGCCTGGAGTTCGTCTGTGTTCAAAAAAGGGACTCCGATCATCGTAAGCCTTTCTGTTGCCCGTGCCTTGCATTGGCGCGATATATGGAATGGGGTTTTATATTCCATTTCACAGTTCCTGCACGTAGGGTCATCTGTTAGACATATTGTGTTGACGTATTTCTTCAGTACCCTGTAAGTAGACCTGTTCAGAATTTCCGTCATGATTCTTCTGGATGGACCTTTTATTCAGCTTCAGTCCAGGCACTGCTTTCCAGTGATTGTAGTGTGCTGCTTATCTGAGAAGGGTTCTTGTCTGTGTTTTGGTTTGGTTTTTGGTTTTGGGGTTTGGATCTATCCAAGGAAATTCGGCTCTTCTTCTAGCTAGCGTATTCCATTGGTGCCCACTCATTTCAAAGAAACTTTGTTCCGAGTAGCCAGTTTACTTAGGGCTTTTGAGCAGTCTTCTACAGTTTTATAGTTGACTTCCTCCGACTTTTTAAGTCAGCCTGATTGTTAAATCTAATAAGGAGTTGTATATTCGCATAGTGCCTTTCTACCATGTTCTGGGAGCAGGTGGTACTTACTGCTAGTTTCGAATGGAAGACGGTGGAATATCGACCAAGGTTTATACTACTTTCATTTTCTCCAATCTCGTCATGTGCTCCTGCTATAGTTCTTTTCCCATTTTGGAGCCGTCTGTGCACCAGACACTTTCAAGTCGTTCTGTTCGCTCCACTACAGTGTGTCCCATCTTCCTCTCCTCGAAGATTATTACCTTGCAGGATGTATATAAGTGGAAATCTTTCTCTGACTGATTTGACTGACTTTCTTGACTGACTCTTAACATCAAGTTTTTTCTAATTTTCGTAAGATCTCGGAATGACAGCCTTTCTCCAGAGAGTTTCTTGAGTGTGGTCTGCGCTGAGCCTTCAGGCCGCTGTAATGGCCTCAAACTACACAACTAGTGGTAATGGAAGGAGGTCAAGCAACGTCTCTATGGCTGCAACAGGCATAGTCTTTCGTGGTTCCGGTATACTCAGGCATGCCAATGTTTGTCGTTTGCTCAGTTTGATTTTAATTTCCGAAAAGTATTAATAGACATGGTCCAGAAATGACCCATTTTAGAGACGTTGTGTTGCTTACTACGGGGTTTGTTCAACTGAAACCCATCTCTGATCAACTTAGCCTTGAAAACAATTGCAATAATTCAAATGACGTTTGTTAGTGTTAGTAGTGTTTGTAAGCAACACATTAATAAGTTTCTGGCGTTTGAATTTGATTTTGACTTTTAGAACTTCAATTTTAAAATGGCGGTTGTATTTGCTAATCCGTCCAAGTTTGATCAACGTGCGGTCCTACAATTTTTATGCGCTGAGGGTGTGCTGCCATTGCAGATTCACAGGCGAATGCAAGCAGTGTGTGTATGGAAATGCATGTATTGCGTACCCAACTGTGAAGGAAAGGTGCCGAAAATTTAAGAATGGAAAAGAGGGGACTATGGATGAGCCACGAATAGGTGCACGGTGTACTGCATTAACAGACAACAATATGGCATGTGTGGAAGGCCTTACTAGAGAAAATCGTCGAATTTCAATTAGAGAATTTTCAGAAATTGTTGGTGCGAGTGTAGGATCGGTCCATAGTGTTGTTCGTAATCTGGGATACAGCAAAGCTTTTTCGCAAGGGATTCCTCATTTCTTGTCTAATGAACAAGAATGCTTGCGGATGGGCTTATCTCTACAACACCTCACAGGCTATAGGCAAAATGGTGATGACTTTCTTCTGTCAATAGTTGCTGGTGACAAAACTTGGTACTATGGTGCTAGGACTTATCAGATGGTCCTAACACCTAATAACGTATAATTAAAATACACAATTGGGGAGATCAATTTATTAACGTTTTGCTTTTGATAAAAATAATCGGTAACTATTTACATAAAATACATAACAACGGAAACATAACAACCCCAGACGACCCGACCCGCACAACATTTACCCCCCCCTCTCTCTCAAAAAAAGAAAAAAAACGCGCATGTAAAAGGGAAAACTTCCACAATCACGTGTTCGAAACAAAATTTTGACCCACATTATAGAGGTAATCAAAAATTTGGAACGATTGTGGTAGTTAAAAAACCCTTTATGCGAAAAAAAAGAAATATTTTCAAAAAATTCTTAAAAAATAACATAGTCAAGATTAATTAATACAAACTTAAAGGAATACAATAATGAATAATAATATAACAAATTCTTAACCTAGTTAAAACTAAACTGGAAACCAAAACACAGGAACGGCGAGAGGTGCAAGCGTCTGCAAACAGAAAAAGAAACAAAAATGTGTATATATAACAAAAGGGAAATAATAACGTGTACGAACACTACAAAAGATGTGTGTAAGTGTGTTCAGTAATGGGCTGCAATGAACCACGAGTGTGCCGTGAAATTTTGTTCCGTTGACAACTGTCACAAGACATAACCCATTTTTTGACATCCGTTTGCATGTTTGACCAAAGAAAGCGTTGACAGAGCAATTTCTGAGAAGCTTTAATGCCTGGATGCGCTAAACCATGTAATTGTTGAAAAATAGCAAAGCGAAATTGAGCTGGAACAAATGGACGTAATCTACCATGGCTACGATCAACCCAAATTTTCGTACCGCGAACCGTTTGTGATAATTCAAAACGAATGTTTGGTTGTTGACGCAAAGTAAGAAGTTCTGGATCATTTATTTGCGCTGCAGCTAACTCATCTAAATTTTTTTACAGCAAAATAAACAGCTAACAATTCACGCGAGAAAATACTGCATTTTTGTTCAGCAGGAGTCAGCTTCCTACTGCAAAACGCTAAAGGTTTCCAAACACCATCTTCAAGTTGCTGTAAAACACCTCCAATGATAGTTGAAGAGCTATCGGCAGCAATACTGATTTCAGCACCTGAAATAGGGTGAGCGAGCAGTGTAAACTTGGCTAATTCATCTTTAGCTGCCATAACAGCGTTTAATTGAACAGTGTTGAAAGTAACAGGTTTAGTGGATGCTTTACCAGGAATTACCAAAGCATTCAAGGGAGCTAATAAATCCGCACAATGTGGAATAAATTTATGATAATAACTAATCAAACCAATGAAATTTCGAAGTTTTTTCTGATCCGTAGGAACAGGAAATTCTTTAATTACCTGCACCTTAGAAAATTAGGGCGAAATTCCGGCACTGGTAACATGATGCCTTAAAAAGTCTAATTCGGATACAGCAAAAACACATTTATCTAAATTAAGAAGTAACCCAAATTTGTTTAGTCGTTCGAAAAGAAGCTTAAGGTGTTTGAAATGTTCTGTATTGTTTTTACTAAAGACTCAAATGTCGTCTAAATAAAAAAAATAAAACTTAGCTTTGCCAAGACTTGGGAAATGAAACGGGACCAGGAACTCGGGGCATTCCGCAAACCAAAATTTAAACGGAGATAATGGAAGGCTCCAAGAGGTGTTGTAATAGCTGTCTTGGGTACGTCCTCAGCAGCAATGGGAATTTGGAAGTAAGCTTTCTTCAAATCCAATTTACTGAAGATCACGGAGCCTGCTATCTTTGCAGTGAAGTCTTGAAGAAAGGGAATCGGGAAGGTATCCGGAACCGTAACAGCATTTAAGCGTCGATAATCGCCAGCAACTCGCCAAGATCCATCCGGCTTCGCTACCATGTGGATCGGCGTCGCCCATGGGCTGTCAGAGCGCTCGATGATACCTTGGTCCAACAGCTCTTGAAGATGACCTTCTAGAAAATTGAGCTGATTAGGGTTAAGTCGACGTGGTTTAGAAGCAATAGGAGAACCTGTTGTAATGATTCTATGAAAAGTGTTGTGAAGAATTGGTTTGGTGATATCAAAATCTTTGGTTATATTGGGAAATTCGGCAAGAAGAGCCTGAACATGTGAAGACTCATGAGACGAAACATTGATTTGAAGAACATGAGAATGTTGTGGAGAAAGTTTGGAAGAATAAGTAGATTTAGATGGAGAAGGAAGAGTTGTGCGAGGAGGCACGGAATCCTTGCGAAAAACATTACTATCTCTATGTGAAAATAGCTTCTTTATAGGAAGAACACAATTATCACAAGAGGAGGGCGAAACAGAAGAAAGCGGTAAAGATACGCGAGGTTGCAAAGGTGAAAGTGAATCAGCGTGAAGAGGAACGGCTGCACTCGGAACTGATTCAAGAGGTAGGGCTTGATTATCAGAAAGACGAGGCAACAAAGTTCTCGAAACCGGATCCACTAACAACTTAAAATGCTGGATAAAATTAATTCCTAAAATAGGAATCGTTACATTTGCCAAAATAAAAGGCCAGAAAATCATGCGGTTATTAAGAAAACCAAATTTTAAATTTAGAAAAACAACTCCTTCCGTATCAATCATAGTATTATTTGCTGCAATAAGAGAAAGTGAATGCGGCCGAAACGTGGAATTCTTAAACTGCAACGGCAACAAACTATAAGAAGAACCAGTGTCCACCAAAAACACAATGCCAGTAGCATCTTGAACTGTTAAAAGAACACCAGTAGGAAGATTAGAGGCGACAGAGACAAGTGGCTGCCGCCCGCAAGCTAGTTTTTTGAAAACGGACAAGGATTACCCATGCAATTACGCGCACGAATTCCAAAATTATAATGATATTTACACACTATATTTTCAGATGGAAGCAAAGAATCATTGCCGGTCCTATTCCACTGTTTGGAAATAGGAAAAGGTGCTCCTCGAGTACTAACATGATCATGAGATCGCATTGACTGAAAAGGTGTAAAAGATTTTGATGACAAAGGAGGTATGTTAGTGGAAGAAGTAGAACAATTGATATGAGATCGCGAATTTGTTTGAAGAACAGAATATAGAATATCTAAATGGTCCGCCAATGCTTTAAGAGAAAGTGTTTTAAAATTTAAAGCGTGCACTTGCAAATCTGCGGGAAGTTTAGATATAAAAAGTTCACGTAAAAAATCATTAATAATCAAACCTTCCGCGGAACGAGTAATTTCGTAAAATAAATTTTGACAACTTCCTGCAAATTTTATAGAATGTAAAAGGGAAGACACCTGAAGAGTCGGGGATGGTGTATAATGTTCAAGAATTTGAGTTTTTAATGAATCATAAGGTGCAGTTCGATGAGGTTCCAAAATAGATTGTCTAACTTTGGCTTTCACTTCTGATGGTAAATGAATCACTAATTTGTCAAATTTGTCAGATTGCGACGTAATATTTTTTTTCGAAAAAAACTATCCTCAACAATAAAATATAAACGAATATCAGTATCAAATTCTGGAAAAACCATTATACAAGCGATTAATAAATAATAAAAAAGGACTTATCTGAGTAATAGAGAAAATCGTAGAATCACGAAGATAATCCAACAGCCCAGACGACGACACGACACACAATGGCAGC
>JABXWE010004859.1:0-12632 GCA_014611495.1 Limonius californicus
ATTAAAAAAAAAGTATGAATTCCAACGAAGTAAGGCAGCAAACAATTAATGAACATTAAATTGTTATTTTTTATTTTACAGATAGTATGCAGAAACGACATGGTTAGAAGTTGTGTAAATATTTTAAAATACATACAAGGGCTTAATAGCGTATATGGTCGTATTAGAAAATGTTGCCTTATTTTTATTTATAATTAATTAACCATGGTATTGTTTAAATATCTAATATTATTTAAAATTCGTTGCTATTTAAGTGGTTGGTTACTGTATACTTATTTTAGTACTAATGGTTTTGCATTCATAATGGGTTCATTTAAACGTAAGGGTTTAACATGGGAAAAGCAAATAAAATATTACGTCATAGGCAATTATTTAGTTGCACTATAAATGACAAAGTTGAATTTTTCTGTCATTGGATAGCAGATAGGTAACTCTAACACGAGTTACAAATAAATATAAGTTAATATTCAATAATTCTATCATTGCTTACATATTTCTATATTACGTATTAGGGCCCACTTGTCTATTATATTTCATTATATGTTCCATTCTTTTCGCGAATATATGTTTCGTATTACTAACTAAATATACAAAATCTAATCCTTAGTGACTATCACAGCATTCATATTTATTCTTTACAAGAGACTGCATACAAATTTTTAAACTATAATTAAAATTTAGTTACACTTATAATACTGTTATCATATTTTTGGTTAGTTTTAGATGGTTTATCTTCATAATTTCCTTTCAAAATTTGTTGTATTTGCTCTAAAGTTTTTCCTTTTGTTTCTGGAACAATGTAATAACAAAATGCTACACTCACTATACAGCACGTGCCAAAAACAAAAAATGGAACGTACATGCCAAACATAACATCCAAATACTGGAACAGTTTAGACGACACACTCATGCATATACCTAAATATATGTTTATTATTCCCAGAGCTTTTGATTTAACACTAACCGATAATACTTCTCCTGCCATCAGATTTGGCACCATCAGCAGCCCGCTAGCGCATATTATGTTGTATAACACCATTCCCATTACGGGCAACCATACAAACGCAGACATATCATACCCATATTGCTGGAAACATAAATACAATCCCATTATGATAAGTACAATAGCACTTCCTAGACTAGAAAATATCAGTAAAGGTTTTCTTCCAAATTTATCGATCAGACCAGAACTGCAACATGTAAACACAACCTGCATCATACTGCAAATAATCGCGGATTCTGCTGGCGATAAACCTCCACCAGCTTGTTCGAAAATAACTTGGGTGTAAAAATTAATCGCACTTATACCAGAAAATTGCTGAAATGTTCTCAAACCTGCGAGAATTAGGAAAGCCTTCAGATTTGTGCTATTGCAAAAGATGTCCTTAACTCTTCCAGGTTCTGAAATTTGCCTTTGCACATCAAGCGTTAGGCTAGATAGTTCAGCTTCTACATTATCCATTCTCCTTAGCTTCTGTAATGACTTGCGGGCATCTTTAGTACGGCCCTTCATGAGTAAAAAGTAAGGCGAGTCGGGCATCCAAATAAAAGTTGCGAGAAAAAGTAAAGGCGCGAGGAGCGAGATGTAAGCAGCGGTTCTGATCGGTAGATAGGACCCATAGAAGTTTATAAGAAGAAATCCGGTTAGTATTCCCATGGTATGACTCGTACCTAAGAATCCTCTTACTTTTGGTTCGACAACTTCACCCATATATACAGGAAAGGTTGTAAACAACGCCCCATCAGCAATTCCAGTAATCAGCCTTGCTGTATACAGCATATGTACGCAGGTTGAGGTTGCGATAAGTATCCATGGGATGATTTGCGGAATTGATAGAACGAGCAGTGTATTTTTTCTTCCGATTTTGTCCAAAAGAAATCCACTAAGCGGACTCCCTAATAGATATCCCAGTGGTCCTAACATTACAACGTATGATATTTCGTCTTGGCTTATTTTAAATCCCAAATCATCTGATTTCATTTTAAGGATTGAAGGAGAAGGCCAGCCAAAGTGAAATCCAGATCCAAGGGCCAGCAATGCAGCTGAAACATTTTGAAATCATAATTTAATTGTTATCAAGATGTTACTCTAAAACTATATCGAATAAACTTTTTTGGAAGAAGTCTAGCTTATAAAAGAGATTTATAAATGCCCTAATTTCAGCTCAAAGAATTTTCCTGCAAAAATGTATTTAAGATCTCTGCTCTGCAACCGTTTATCCTATTGTAATTCACCAACAATTGTTCACCAAATACTTCATCTAAATATAATTCAGGAAAAACAGTTGCTTGTCATACAATCACACACAATAGTTTATTAAAATACAGTTTATCGACACTGCTTGTAGACAGGAAAATTATCTACTATAATAAAAATAATGCACTTATTCTTGAAAATAAAAAGTTTCTGCATTATAGTGCTAGTGGTCGTGGGGTGATGCTTAACGCCGGCTTTTCTATGAGTTGATTCCTATATAATAATATTATTTGCTATATGAATGTTTAATATGCATTCCATGATACGTACATAAAGAAGAAGTAATGCATAAAAAGGAAGAACAGGAAAAGCAAAAAAGAAGAAAATTAATAGGTTATTGATTAATATCTTTGATTTAATATTAATATGTACCGCAAGATTTTAGGATATATTTGCAATTAATTTTCTATCTTAAAAAGCATAGTTTTAAAGAAAATCTATATTATATGAGAATATCCTTCTCAATATGTTTCACGCTTTGATATTATCAGAAGTTTTCGAATATCCAGCATTAAATGGGGTATCTGATCAGATAAGTGATCTAATTATACAATATGATATAGATTACATTATTTAATGGTAATGTAAAATTCAGTATCAATAATTCTGTTTTTCTATTTTTCTATAAAAAAAATACATGCGATATTTCTTAAAAATGCACTTTCTGAGACACTTGGTAGACAGACATGCGCACACAATAGTTTTTCGCACTGCCACCACCGGCAGAAAAGTCATTGTCGGCAAGCCAGTAATTTTAAATTTATTGTTATAAAAATTTCACACGACAATACATCGAAATGTAACTCTTCGACCACTGTTGAACGACAGAAAATTATTAACGTTTGTTCACAAAATTGCAATTCGCCCACAAAAAAATTACACTGCATCGACTGACATTTCGTCCACGGCTTATAGAAATACAATTTGGCGCCGGCGGTTATTCAGTTATAATTTATTAGACTGTGGTATGTAATACAGATAACACACGACAGCAGGGACCTACAGCTTTACATGGGCACTTCATCTCTATATAGGTTTCATTAGGACATCTCAGATTGTGAGTGGCGCCTTAGTCCGTTAATACTCAAAGATAATTCTATAAACATAGGCAACACATCCAACATTCGAATAACGTTGGCGGTTGTCTGAACGCAATGTGTTTGTATATTTGCTAAATTTATTAAACTTCCTATGATTAAAAATATATCCTTCTAATGATAGAGAAATAAATTCAGCAGTTATGCCTAACTTAGTGCTACATAAAATGCCGAAGAGAAAATTTGATTATCTACATAAACATCAACATAAACATGAACATAATGAAAGCCGTTTTAAGCGCAATTTGCAATTATATAGTAAATTTTGGTAAGGAACTTTTCTGTTTTTCCAATTCGTTATGAGTTTTTGTGTTAACTATAGACGCCGTATTAAACTTTTATGTGAAAATATATATTCCTACAGTTACAATAAAATAAAAAAACACTTATTTCCGGTTAAGGTCTTTATTAAATATAATTATAAATGCAGCAGGTCTTCCTTGAAAACACGCAGTTGTTGACAGTTCTCAAACATATATGCTTATGTTTGTTTGATTTACAACTAATAAATATGTAATGTACATTTGTGTTATACCTTTGAAAATGACATTGTTGCAAGATAAGACTGCTAATGTGCAATAAATATGTTTATTTTAAAACTGTAAACAAAGAGTTTTCTTTATCAAGGAAGACCAGATGCTTTTGAAACATTTTGTTTCTCCGATCGGACTAAAAATGCTACCGTTACAGTATGACTTCGTTCACAAAAGTGGATGATTGCTAGATGGTATAGTCGTCGTTGCTAGGCGACCACAATTGAGCGGACGAAAAAGCGACCTAGACCGGAAAGTTAATATTTACATCTTATTTGCTGTCAACATTTTCCTTCTTCTTTATGAAACACATGACCTTTCTATAATATTTATTCCCCTGCTTCTTAAATCTGTTTAATAACAACCCTAATATACGTCGTTAATTTAACTTGTAATCATAGATTAGTTCAGATATGTTTACTGGGTATCCGTGCAACGCCATTTATGTTTTATTTTCTGAACTTAGTAGAAAGAGTTGTCTGGCATTTATACAAACAAAATAATAAAATATTCATTAATTCCGATCGGAGAGAAAATAGTACGTAATTTTCGGACGCAGGTAGTTTCTGGACTCGGTTAAGCCTCATTCAGCAATTTCCACCATCGTCCGGAAATCTATCACTTTTCCTACTAGATACACAATGTACGTTTTCATATTATTTTTCAACAAAGCGTAAACATTCTATCAAATATGTGGAATTCACAGATAGCGACAAAAAAATTGATAACTGCTAGAATAAGAGCAAAATATTGTTGCCTAAGCAGTCTAGGTCATTAGAATGTGTGTTAAAAATCGCCTCAATGTTGTTCAAACAAAAATATGAGATTTTCAAAGGTAAACTGGTTACAGTAAGAGAGCCGTACCTACTTTATTTAATACAAATTTCCAAATATTACACAAAGTTATTAGCGATACATAAAATTACCAGAAAATTTCGAGAATGATACAAAAGCACATGTGATACATATTTTTTAAGATAACAGCTCCCAGCCGTTTGTAACTTTCCTCTTTAATGTAAGATTTTTCATATTATCCTAGGTGTAAATTCAATTTTCAATTGAAATTCATCTTTGCTTTAGAAAAAACATATTTAACAATTAAATTACAAATAATTACCGTCACAGTTAAGGCACCAATCCCATTGTTTTACTAACCGACGTATACCCTGCTCATAGAGTTCTTGTGGCTGCTGATTGAAGAAGTCTTCCACAGCTATCTGTACTTTTGCGTCAGACTCAAAATGCCGACCTTTTAACACCTTTTTCAGCGGCCCAAAAATATGGAAATCCGGGCTGTAACGAAGTTTCCGGGAAGTAACCGTTTCAGCATTTGATAATAAAATGTTAGGCCGCTTTAGTTCCTGAAAGAAGTGTCTGCAGCAGTCCAAGCGGAGTCCCCCACGCACTCATCATTGCGTTCGATCACACTTTGGAGGAGTCGCCTAGAGAAAGGGAACCCAGTATATATACAGGATCCCAACATAAATTTGGGTAACTATGAGTCAAAGACAGAATTGAGTTAGCAGTCCGCCGGAGAGGGAAGCAAACCGAAGTTGAGCCGCCGAAATATTCTCAGTCCGTGAAAATATTCTAGTCCGTTAGAGAATTCCATAACATCCGCGTACCTGTACGGTGTCGCATTTATTCATTTTGTGGAACACTTTGCCGTTGAGGTTACCTTGATTGATATCGAGCAGGTTATGGCAGTTAGTATCAATCAGGTTAACATACCAGTGAAATAAGAAATTAGAGCTCTTATAAGCCGGTCAGGCCAGGTTAATTTGACCTTCGATTTTCATATTTTTCCCGTAATTGGGGATTTCCGAACTAATTTAACAATATGTTCTAGTCGGTCAGGCCAGATTGTACGTATTTGTAAAATTAGACATTAACAATTTCAAGTACTCACCGTACAGTCATATTTCATTTAAAAATATTGTACGAAACATTTAAAATCATTTATCGTCGAGATTACGAAGCCAAGATCTGCACGTGTTCATTGAACCAGCGAAGCCACGGAACCATAAGCAGATGCCCAGGCGGGTTAAATTAACTAGTACGCGTACCAGGTGACAATTTAATCTTATAACTGTGTGAACAATAAAAACGATTCCGATTAGCGGTTTCGGCATACATTCAGTTAAACGCATTTAAAACTAACTGCCAGGTGGTAATCATTTTCCGTTTGTTTATGTAAATGCAGAGTACACCTGCTGCGACACGCGGCCTACAGCTGGACCGTAACCTTCGCCGTACATTCAACCGAACGTCCGATTCCATCCAGGGGTGTACCAACCGGGATTTTGCAGACATTATTAATTTCATTTATAACCTCAGAATCAAATACATTTTTTCCTTTATTGTAACAGTTAAATGTAATAGATCCTGTTATAACCATTACAGTCTCTTCGCACGTTATTACGAACTTCTGGCTCTGAGCTAAAACCAGGAAATCGTCCCCACGTGGACGGACCGTTACAGGGCTATAGGGTGGATGATCTAAAACCCTCCATTTCTTTCGTTGAAGATTTTCTTTTACCACATATGCAACATGAGGCCTAGTATTGTCGTGCAGCAAAATGACCCTACGCGTAAGTTTTTTTGGACGTTTCCGTCTTATTGCTAGATGAAGCTTGTTCATAGTTTCACTGTTCAGATTTGCATTGTCATTACACCATGCATTACTCCAGGTTCCTTAAACTCTATCAACAAGGGTACTTCATGGTCGAAAAAAAATGTTAACATGACCTTGCCTGCAGAAGGTTGTGCTTTAAACTTTTTCGGTGGTAGTGAACTCGAATGTTTCCACTGCATAGACGATAGTTTACTGGACGGTTCGTAGTAATGGCACCAAGTTTGGTCACCAGCAACTATTGATAGAAGGAAGTCATCACCATTTTGCCTATAGTCTGTGAGGTGTTGCAGCGATAAGCCCATTCGCAGGCATTTTTGTTCATTGGACAAGCGATGAGGAATCCGTTGCCAACAAACTTTGCTGTAACCCAATTACGAACAATACTATGGACAGATCCTACACTCGCACCAACGATTTCTGAAATTTTTCTAATTGAAATTCGACGATTTTCTCTAATACGCCATACTGTTTTCTATTAATGCAGTACACCGTACACCTGGTCGCGGCTTATCCATAGTCCCCTCTTTTCGATTCTTAAATTTTCGGCACCATTTCTTCACAGTTGGGTACGCAATACATGCATTTCCCTACACTGCTTGCATTCGCGTATGGCTGCACACCCTCAGCGCATAAAAATTGTAGGACCGCACGCTGATTAAACTTGGACGGATTTTCAACAACAAACGCCATTTCAAAATTGAAGTTTTAAAAGTCAGAATCAAATTCAAACGCCAGAAACTTATTAATGAGTTGCTGACAAACACTACTAACAAAAAACGTCATTTGAATTATTGCATTTATTTTCAACGCTAAGTTGCTCAAAGATAGGGGTCAGTTGAACAAGCCTCGTAGTTAAGTTGTAAAATATGAAACGAAAACTAAAGCATCTGCAAAGTATAAAAAACAGAGAAAATTGAGAAATATATGTAACAGAAAATGAAAAAATGATGAAAAGTCTACTCAATTAAGGAGTTAATTTAGTCGGTGAATAGAATTTCCTACAGATACTGTAGTAGCTATAGAATTTCCTTTCGATAAATTGCGCCCACTGGGATAATATTTCGATATATTGATGCGCAGGTAAATTGTGTTTTGATGAACTCTTGTTGTCGGTTTCTTTTAGAACCCGTGTTACTTCAAAATTAGATTTTACCTAATTTGGAATATTCTTGCCTTATAAGCAGAACTCAATTTTACACAGTCATTCTACTTTACGTATAAATTTCCAGCAAATAAATTTAGCAAATTCTGGTTGTTGACATGCATGAGATTGCAAAAATGGAGAGATAATTTCTTCTATTTTTGTTGAATTTTGGTTCAGTTTAGTTTTATACATTAGCAAACAAGTCGTTCGCAGATTGATGGTGTAATTTACAAAACAGATGTTCATGATTAATATGGTTTTATAATTACATGAATTGTTTAATTTAATGCTCAGGAATGCAGCAGAATAAAAGTTTACTGCAAATATGTCAACGATGTGTAATAATAGTATACATTATTTATGACCAATTTAAATAATATATTTCTTCAAAGCATTCAAACATTGTGTTATTATAACCTAAAATAAATGGCGAACAAATCGTCCTAAACATTTAAAAATCATTATATTATATTAAATTAGTGGCTTAAGAATCATTTAATATACCAACATTTAAAGTCAGATTAAAAAAGAAATAAAAATTATTTCCTAAACAAAAATTAGATTTAGTACATGTGTTTTGTTGGTGTTAATGCTGGTGTCATATAGCTATATATTGACGAAAAAAGTATATATTTTATACAAATGAACTGGTTAATTTCATTGGGGAAATTACAATAGAACCTTGAGTCTACATATTTTGATAACGAATGAAAGCTACTGAAATTTATGAAAGCAAAAACCATTTGAACTTACCGGACAGAACAGCCAAGACCTGCGGCCATTGCTTGCTTTCTTCCGTTTCCCCCTTTTCTACAACTTTTTTCATCCCCATAGTTTCACTGCTATGTAATAATTCCAAATACTGAGCGGTGGATTAAGAATCTGAGTACGCACTAAGTTAGGATTTTCCATCTGGTGCTTACCCTTGACATTCACAGTTTAATCTGATAAATTTGCTAGCAGAACGTTATATCCTTCTATTCTGATTTGAAAAACATTCAGATAATGCGTAGCAGAGCAGGCGTTCGAAGTTATTTAAATCTTTTCAAATATGTACACGGTTTTAACCTACGCTATTTTCATTAAAGAAGGTTGCATAAATTTCTGTTGCCATTATTTACACATGTATTATCGAAATCACAGTAGTAAATAATTTTGCATTTGTAAGTTTTCCTGCAATGTTTAATACTTTATCTGTTGGTCTTGCATTAAAACTGTGTACAGTTCTTGATATGACGAATAATGAGATAATTTTAAGTTATTATTATTATTTATGTGTACCCTCATAAAAAGTTTAATGAAAAGAAAATAATGAAGTGTTAAACAGGATGACAATATGACATTGACGTTAGAACCGCGGTATCAGTGTTGTTACTGTCATTTTCGGTTAGATGGCATATCTTCAGGGCTGTAGACATATGGGTTTTATGTAACAGAACAAAACATCCGCCGTAGCAGCGCCGATAACGCGATCCCAACCCGGAAACTAAGATGATATTTGCAAATCTACAACCTAAACAAGAGATTGAATAATTAAACTCTTCTAGAAGATATTTTTACCAAACTGGTGGCAAGCTTTGCAGAACATACATAAATTCGAGAAACATAACTAAACATAGAACATAAGTATTTTAATACAGCCCTTTAAATGTGTTATGGAACTTGCAGGTCAAGATTTGATTCGGTCCTGTTGCAATGTGAGATGACTCTTCATTTAGAATTGTATTCAAAGGTCAGTTTATTTATCTTAAGGTCGCTAATGACGATACTATAATTTAGGCAGTATGTATTTTATCGCCTGTCTGTTAATTATAAAACTTGTAGAAAAAAGTTTGTCTGTAATTCCTCGTCAATTTGTAAGAACAGCAGAGAAAACAGTATAAATATTTCACTTCTTAACTTCCTACCATTTCTAAAAATGACTGCATTTAGTTGACTATAACAAATCAGTTTCCTGAAAACTGTATTATTAAATTTTAAAACAACCTTTCTTAATACTGAATTATACTACTTAACAACTATCTCAAGCTTTTTCAGTTAGTTTGGATATTCAACGGTCTTCTTTTTTCGTCCTATTGCTTCAAGGGTTTTTCTGTTTTTGTTTCAACATAAATAGAAGTAACTATTATTGATAGGAATAGGAGATTCTGCATTAAGACTGACATTCAGGCAGCTGTAAAAGCGCTGCTATTATACCAATTCAATTCCAAAATGGTCTTGGATTGCCACAGAAAACTGGTGGAACTCGGGGAACACAACAGCTTTTATCAGAACATCAAGGCATGAAAGGCAATGAAAACGCCGGCGAGCTAGTCAGGAGGCGCAGAACAATTCATAGGTCCCATACAGGATTGCTTATTGCACTGCCAGGGAACAAACTCGAACCTGGTTCAGAGATAGATACCGAAAGTACTAGAATGAGACATTCGAAGTCTCTTATCGGGGGACTATCCAAGAAAACGGCAGAAAAGTTCCTTCCGCTTAGAAAGGAGAAAACCATGTACACAACAAGGATCCCCACAGGGCATTGTTGTATGAATAAACAGCTATACAACATAGAGTTTGCAGTAAACCCGTTGTGCATATTCTGTGAAGAGGAAGATGAAACTCATATTACTGCCTTTGTTACTGCAAGGGACTAGAGGATCTCAGAAAATAAACATAACGCTTCCACCGACGAAATTCTAGGCTTTCTTAAGCTATACGCGACTGCCGCTGAAGCTGAAGTCAATCGGGGGGCATAATAGGTCTTTCAATCCCCCGTGCAGAGGAACACACAAACTTACTAGGGAAAAGAAAACTATTACTGATATTACGAGGGGAGGTTTCTATGTTATCTACCTAGCTATGGAAACAAAATGTTATCTTGATGATAATGTTATTATGTCAAGTCTCTGTGATAATTTAGAGTGTATCCTCCAAGTTTGATACAATTCGCTTAAGATTTGTATTTCTGTATGGAGTTAGAGTTGCAAAAATGAGTGATTTAAAACTTGAACACAGAAGCGTCATAAAATTTCTATCGAAACAAGTCAATAATCCAAAGAATATCCATGAGAGAATGGTGGTTGTGTTTGGGGAAAATAGGCCGTCCTATTTTCAAGTTAAATTTTGGTGTAAGAAATTCAAATGGGACAGGGAGTCCATTTAGGATGACCCCAAGTGCGGAAGACCTCTTGAAGCACGAACACAGTAGGCCATAAAGAAAGTTGAAGATTTGGTGTCGATTGATCGCCGAGTGACAGTTCCAGTTATTGCAAGAGAAGCAGGTATATCGGAAACATCTGTTTTTAAAATTCTTCATGACGATTTGGGAATGAGCAAGTCGTCACAATTGTGGATTCCCAGACTGCTCACTCCTTAACAACAATTGGTTAGGAGACAAATTTGCGAAGATAATTTGGCGCCTTTATTCCAAGATGAGGACTTCTTCTTTAAAATTGTAACTGGGAATGAGACCTGGGTACACCACTGGGACCCATCGACGAAACAAGAGTCAGCGGGAAAAGTGATGGCCACAGTATTTTGGGATGCTGAAGGAATTTTATGGGTTGGGAATATGCCAACAGTGATTCCCAAACTGTGAGCCGCGGCTGGGCTACAGGTGCGCCGCGAAAATAATCCAATATTAGACATATTTTGCAACAGCAACGGATCCAGAGGACGAATAAAAATCCGTTGTCTTATGTTCGCGATCCGTTGTGACACAAAATCATATAGTTTCTGAATGGTATAATAATATTTAGTTTATGTAATATTCTGTATCATTTGTGTAATAATTATTTTACTGATAATTTAATTTTGTAATCTACATTAGGGTCACACTTTTATTGGACGTGTATCGAGTAAGCGCGTGAGTGCGCAGATGCGAGTCGAATTTCCATTCGTTGTGTATCACGGTTCGTCTTATCAGCTGTCCAATGCAAGACGTACACATAACGCGTTATCAGTGTTATTATAAAACTGGATTGTTCTACGTGTATTTATTTATCGAACATTTTCGGTATTTGGTGTTCATATTAGTATTGCATCTCTGCGGCGTTGTTTCATCGAATATTGAACCAACCGAATAGTGTGGTGATTAAGTTAAGTCTTAAAAGTTGTTCTAATCAGCCTAACAATGGACAAGTTTTTATTGAACTTGCATAATGTAGCGTTACGGAACCCTTGTGTTGTGCTTTTCTTTTATTTGTCGTGATTCGTCGTGATCGTGTTAGGTTCGGATTTAGATTAGTTGAGCTAAATACGGAAATAAAACACCAGAGAGGTTTAATACATTTATTATTTTAATATTGAACTGCAGACAGTGCAATTTAACTACCTCCGGCATTCACCTGTTCAGGCTAGGAAACTGCAGGAAACCTTAGCCGAGGTAGTGCGACGTGATCTCAAGTACATCGATTTCCTTTATAAAATTTAAACTATTTGCCCAATAAAATACTAAAGATGCTGTTATCGGCCGGTTCGCAGGGGGGTTTCTGAAGGTGAACGGTGTATTATTAATGAACTGGACTACGAAGCGCTGTCGGGTGAAGGGTTAAGGGAATTTGACACTGCAGCCGAGATACCTCAAGCGCAATTGTCAGAGGTCTTAGCTGCCGAGATACCTCAAAGCGCTTGGCGGGTGAAGGGTTAAAGGAATTTGACACTGCAGCCGAGATACCTCAAGCGCAATTGTCAGGGGGTGCCGTAGCTGCCGAGATACCTCAAGCGCTTGGCGGGTGAAGGGTTAATGAATTTGACACTGTAGCCGAGATACCTCAAGCGCAATTGTCAAAGGATGCCGTAGCTGCCGAGATACCTCAAAGCGCTTGGCAGGTGAAGGGTTAAGGGAACTTGTAAAGGAACTGTGCTTCTTGATGCTTAGGTCAAGCAAGAATGATCCCTTCATGACAACTTACTTCTGCTTTTATAGGCCAAAAACGGATGCTGGATCGTGGGAACCCAATGCACGTGCACCAATTTG
>JABXWE010004860.1:0-22517 GCA_014611495.1 Limonius californicus
AGTGCTTCCCGAAAGTAACGGATAAAGTCTATAAAATCGTAGAGGAAAATATTTCAAAAAAATGCTCGGATACGTCGATTTTTAACATAAAGGAAGCTCTTAGATGAGGTATCAGAAGAGGTACTTATCTATTTGAATTTTTAAAGTTGAAGTTGCTAGCGCTTAGGGGTTGAGGGGTGGAAGCTTGAAAATTACATCTCCAAATGATAATTTAAAAATAAAAATCGACGTGTCCGAGCATTGTTTTGACATATTGTTTTCTACGATTTTATAGAATTTATTGGTTACTTTCGGGAAGCGCTGTATACACACAGATATATATATATATATATATATACAGCGTGGTGATAAAGGTCCGCCCAAAATTAATAATTTTGTTATTTAATGTTTTTGGGGAAAACTCCGAAACACATTAATTTTTTTTAGAAAGACGCTTCTTAACGCAAATCGTTTTTCAATCGGCTTCTGTTTTTGCGTTATTAATTTTTTTAAACAGTAGTTCCATTGTGTCCTCCTTGTTTTTATATCCCCTTATCAGTTAAATGGTGATGCAAAATTACTAATACCCTACATAATAATTTTTTTGGGAAAATACACGTAAAGTTCATGATTTATTTTTAATGAAAATAAGAAGATTATGAAAAAAATGCCCAACGAAAATTTTCAAATTGTCAACCATTAACCAGTTGACATTGACCAGCATGTATGTACACACTGCTGCACGTTGAATAATTTTTGGACTGGTTTCTAAACGAATCCAACACTTTAAATCGTCTAAATTGTTTGGTTTACTAATGTAAACTAGCGATTTCACATTTTTTGAAGTTTCTCCAGTTGTCTGATGTTTAATTTGGAGCAACGCTGTGCATATTATGATAATGATCGAAGTAGGGCTTCATATAAAATTGTTTTTATTTTTTGTTAATGAACGGATGAAGCAGTATAATTCTATAGTAGTATTGCGTAAAGTTTTGATTAATATGATAATTACAGATTTATCGGGTATCAAGATGAACATTCATTACACAATGGATTTGTTTGCAAGCTCCACTTTATTGTATTGTATCTACTGCTAGCAGTTGGTCCGCTATGGCTTCTTCTCTTTAATCAGGGTGTTGTGCGAATACGGCGGTGTCGTAAGCAAATATAGTTACTATAGTTGCTATTTCGGGCATATACAATATAGAGATGTTTAATATACGCATCACCATCATGGTTCTAGGTCATTTGTTCGCCACCACTTGCTCGCCACCGCATGCTCGGCACCGATTGCTCGATTGCCGATTGCTCGCTGTGAAAGATGCTCGCCATTCGTTTCCTCGACAGCCAATTTCTCGTAGTACCAAGTATACATTCACGCAGAAAAACTAGTTTATATTTTGGCACTTTCGTGTAAAATAATTTAGCACATCTTTTGCTCTATATATGAAGCGTTTACTTTTATTTTCAAATACCATAGGCATGGGGAGATTTTATATTTAGGGAAATATTCCTGAGTGGATAAGTGTTTATTAAAATTTCTGGAAACTTAAAATACTGTTTCTACAGCAATAAAGCAATGTTAACGATGTTTTGAGAAGATATTAACCAAAAATAATTAAAGAATATATACAATATAGAAGCGGAATTCTAGTTAATTTTACTAGAAATAAGAAAAATAAATATTAGCCTATACCAGTGGTTCTAAAAGAATAGGACTCCCCGGTACCGCTTTCACATTACTTCAGGGCGTTCCTTACATACTAGCCATTCTTGCAACATGCACCCTAAACTTAAATAAGTGAAAATATGGTCGTCACGTCAGCCGGGGTTTGACCCCGCGACCGATTGAGCCGCATTTCACTGTGACCTTGACTGACAGCGCTTGTTTGCACTGCCCTATCAAGGTCCCAGCTTTTCATATGTGGACTATGTATTCAATACACACACAATAATATCATTTTTTTTAAGTTCGAGGCGATTTCTTACCTATGTTTTGATGCCAGTCATAGACGAGGAACTTCATTCACACAAATGTGATGTAACAAACGGTACCAAACATTTTACAGATTTTTCCGTAATTTCGGATTATTGTTGCATTCTTTTGGTCTTTGTTATCATGTTAATATAGGGGCCCTGAAAATTTCTATTCAGAGTGGTTGAGTGATCGAAATTATCGCCAAGGAAAGCCAAAATACGAGTCGGCAATGCTTATTCCTTGATTTTTCAAAACACAATCAATTTCAGAAGGCAAAGATTTAGATGCAAACGCTTTAGATCTAAAACAGTGCAACCATGTAGCATTTGACATTATCTCTTTTAAAATGACAATAAGGCCAGATCGATATCATCACAGAATAAATACCTTATCCGTAGGTATTTATTCTGTGATATCATGCTATAGCTGTGGCGTCATCGGTGCATACAGCAACGCTTCTTGTTCAATCTCGTACTTAACAATACTTTGCAAGAAAGTGTCAAATAAACTTTTTCCGGTGGTATAGACTTCTAACGGAGTACATAATAAAATATCTTCTATAATACCATGACTAGGATTGTATCTTCCAAATGCTATAAATTGGACATAGTTAGAAATATCTGTGGATCCGTCCATCTGTAATGAGAAGCACGTGCACTTCTTAATATTTTCAACAACTTGTGTTCGAATATCTTCTGCTATGCCACGTATTCTTAGATAGTATTATTAGAGAGGGGTGTTGCTTTCAGCTTGTCAGCCTCTCCTTTTCCAACCATTATTTGCACCATTTCAACAGCTGCTGGTAAAATTAGATCTTCAGTAATGCACTGGGTTTTGCATTGCGAAATGAAATTCGATAACTTGGTAGTAGTGCTTTTTCATTAGTAGTGGTTGCTGATATAAAAGTGGCTTGCTCCTTGTGGAGGAAGTTTAGCTTTCTTTCAAGGAATTTCTTTTTTGTCTGGAGGTTTGGTATTTAAATGTCGAAATAGCTATTATGGCTTCATACTTTATTTTTATAACACTTCTCGATAAAGTATGCACTGAGGTTCCTGAGCAATAACGGTAAAACCATATTTGATAAGTTCATCGTTGTACAATATATTTTTCTTTGTATTCTTGTGACTGACAGACGCGGAAGGTTCTAATGGCTGTTTAAAAAAATTATCCATTTTGAACAAAGGAAGTGTCGTACTTAATATTAAATATTTGTTGTCGATTTATTGCACTCAACACACAGTCAGTAGTACAGCACACAATTTTTAAATGATGACTAGTCTCATCGCGATCCGCTGCTTATAGAAAAAATGAATTTTTCAGATTATTCCAATGCCATCTAGCATCCTCCTGAGTATAGTGGACATTTCCGTACTTACGGAGATGAAATAAATGAATTGCGCTACTTGGTAATAAATGGCGTCAATTTGCCGTTTAGCCGCTGATTCTGAATGAATTTGGCCAAGAAGGGGTCGCCCTTTAAAAAAAACTTAGGATCCACTCCCCTATATGAATTCAAATACAAGAATATGCAACTGTGGTTTGACTATTATCATTCCTTAGAGGAATGTAAGATTTTCAGAATTACTAAAAGCATATACTAAATGCCTACAGATAATATTTTATTTTAAAAATAAATTGCTTGTCGAGGATAGAGACCCGCTAGCAAACGGCAAGCGTGCAAACGGTAGTGAGCAAGTGGGCAGACACCTCTCACGATACTATATTGATGCTTCTATGGTTATCACTTTGATTCAACAAGAGTTAATTATGGCAACCTTGGCTTTCCAAAAATGAAAATGCCGTTTAGGTAATTTGGCATTGTAGTGTTAATAAATTTTTGTAGGCCCTCTATCCATAGCGAATGTCTCGCACCTAGAAGAATGACATTAAAATAAAATATGAATATTGTATTTTGGGCTTAACATGCCGGTAATAGTTCTAACTGAGTATATTATAAATTGGCCCATAATTATCAACATTTCAGACATTGTTATTAATTTTTTGAAATTCATAGATTATACAGTCTGTGTCAAAAACCACAGCCAAATAATGATACTACCTAGAAAGAGAAAATATGCACCACATAATCTGCACCTGGGGTTCCTTCCGAATCTTTTAACCTATACTACCAGCCAACTTAAAGCTTAAGTAAAATGCAATATCTGAAAATATTAAGTAATATACTTAAATACATTGTTGGGTAGTGAAAATATTTAAAAGATTTTCTTGACACATTTTTAACTCTAGCATTTTTGACAGTTGTATATGAACTAATGAATTTTAAATAACCATAGCTTGCTATATTTGGAATTGATAATATTTTTCAAACATTAATTATTGTACTACCCGTTGCATTCATAATGAATAGTGCCAGTAATAATTCTTTGATAATGAAAAAGTATAAAGTCTTATGTACTTTAAGTTTCCATTATTTCGCTTTTCTAAATTACATATTACAGAACTTATTTACAGCAAGGGGGTGACTTTACAGACGCACTGTGTATATATATATATATATATATATATATATATATTGTATTACGCACTTATCCACTTATGTGACGTTTCCACTAGAAGACCTACTGCAAATTGTGACTTTTCGAATTAATTCTCTTGGTCACTTATGTGAAAATAATTTAATTTGTTTGGAAAGAGAAAATACCGCAATGTTCTATTTACTGGAATTTGAGATAACAAGCTGCGGATGGTTGCAATATACAGCGATCTAGCATTTAACACAATAAAGATGGGTTTATTTTTATTGAATTTGCGAAGAATTGCTCGAATGTTTTCCTAGAAATATATTTAGCTTCTGCGTTGGCAACATTTGCTTCCACAAAGTTCATTACTGAAATTGAATTGCTCTATAGTGTTTAATCTTTTTCGAGGAAGTAGTTACCTGCGTTTGAACAATTTCGTGTATTATTTCTATAATATAGAGCAAGTTTAATATAACATTTTTAGATGTAGTTAATGATATCTCGTTAATTTTGATAGATGTAATTGTATTACATGGAGATGTAACTTATGAAGAGATGCATCTATTTAAATCGTATCACTGAATAATTTACTTCAAAATTGACCATATTCCAATAACAATCTAACATTTATGAAGTTTACGAGATGTACGAAGCTACATAAGGTTTAATATTGAATCCGATTGCTATTTGGTAACAACAAAAATGTGATATCAAATAGATAGAAGTATAATACATAACTTCTATGATGTTATGACTTTTCTGAAGGATTTAAGGGAACAATCAGGTCAAAATACAATCAGAAATAGAAAATATATTTTCTAAGTGGGAATTACGAAAGTGACCCTTTATTCGAGAGGCATATAATATATTAAGAATAACCAGAAATAAAAATTAAGTTAAGTGTTTTGACTAAGGGTGTTAAGCAAAATTAAGTCTATTGATACATCCTAACCGAGGTTAAGCGATACAAGCTGCCAAAGATGTTAAGAAGAGCAACTGAGATACCAGAACAAAACACGCCGTTTCTATCAAAGTGTTACCAATCAATGACAAGGTATTGTTAACATTATATTTATGTAAAGATAAGGCTGGAAGAGTTCTCCTTGAAGAGCAATTGATGTTCAAAAGATACGCACTTTGAGCAACTTCTTAATGGAAACCATACTGACGCAAAAAACAGTAAGAATTCTCTAAAGAATGAGGTGCCAAAGTTGACGTCACTTCCAGAAGTCAGAAGCGGGATCCAAAAACTTGAACATAACAAGTCCCAATTGTAGTAGCAAGATTTTCGAAATAAGAGAAGAAAAAGGTAGAATAGCAATTCCACAGTTACACCCGATAATATGGAGCAAAAATACAAATATGAACGTGAAAATGAAACTATATAAGACAGTAGTGGAAAGTATAGCAACCTATGGCGCAGAGGTGTGGGAAGTAAGCGACAGAAACAGAAAGAAGTCAAAGGCGATGGAAATGGAATTCTGGCGACGTAGCTGTGGTGTGACAAGAATGGACAGACTTAGAAATGAAGACATTCGAAACGAAATGGAAATAGATATATATATATATATATATAACCGATGCGATTAAAAATAAACAATTAAACTGGTAGGGCCATATGAGAAGGATGGATGCGAAAAGATGGCCTCAGAAGATATGGCATTGGAATCCCTCACAAAGGAGAAGAAGAGGAAAACCAAAACTGTCATGGAATGATGATATTCGACAAGCCATGAGTAGCAGAGACCAACAAGAAAACGAATGGCAAAATAGACGGAGGTGGAAACAAGGATGCGAGAAACGCCAAACGGTGTAACGCCACTCGCATTTATATATTATTATAAGAGAAGAAATGCTTATTAGCTGTTTCTATACGATTACAATTGATTCATGGAACCAAGAGCAAATACCAAACCAATCGCACAAAGTGACTAGTATGTAAAGATAAGACCGCATCCTAGAGGTTACATTCAGTACAATAACATAAGGACCGACCAATAATGTTTTATTATGAAAATTTTATAGAGGTATTATGCTATTATATTCAGCATATAGGATTACGAATATTCGGAAAGGTTACGTCCGTACACTGCAACAAGCTTAGGAGACTACCAATGCAGTATCCACCCAAAATATTACCCACTGACAAAAAATTTACTTTTAGATAAACCTTAAAATGTTCAAGATTGATACATTCTACATGTTTGTGATTTTAAACCAGCATACCTCAATGTAATTAAAACGTTGAAGGCAATATCTCATCAAACGAACTGTGAGGAAAGTAGGAACAACATAGCGACATTGTGGAACGATTTGGCGGAAACATTTACATATAGTTACGTATTGCCACGTCTCTTCATTTGTTCTGTTAGAAGAAGTAATACGAAATTTCTATGTGAATTCACCAAAAATCAATCCAGTACTAGGGTACGTAATTGCAATGTGTCCTTTCAAGGAAAAATTTAAACCTAAAGAAATGGAATGAAGCGAAAGCATCATGATTTTGTTTACACAGCATCCTATGTGAAATATAATACAATATTACATTACCACATGAGGAGCTGCCGAATAATTAAGGGGACTCTTGTAAGAAACAGTTCACAGCGAAGCGCAAGACTACAATACAAAGATCTTCTTCTAGTTCCTACATGTATTAGGCTTATTGCCTGTTACGTCCCTTGATCTTTCCACCTTTTCCGTGGTCGCCCCTAAGATCTTCTTCCTCTTACTCTATCCTGCCATATTTTCTTGGGTATCCTCTGTTCTTCCATTCGTTCAACATGTTCTTTCCATTTATTTCTGTATTCTTTTATTATCTCGTTAACACTGCGCACTCCTAGTTCTGTTCTTATATCTGTGTTCCTTTTCCTGTCAATTCGCGTATATCCTGCTACTCTTCTCAGGAATCGCATTTCTGATGTTTATATTCTTTGCTCGTTTGCTTTGGTATTTGTCCAGTTCTCATTTAAATATATATCGCACGGGATTGCCATTGTTTTGTAAAATTTTATCAAGGTATCTTTTCTGACCTTATTTCTTAATGTTCTGTATATTGTGCCACAATACAAAGATGTGGGGTTTAATAGCTACACTCAGGTAAAAAGACTGGCATCCGAAAGAGAGAAGTTGGAAAGGAAGACGTTACAACAAACCAATCCTTAGGATTTTTAACTAAGAGAGAAAGAGATGATGATATTTTTGACGCAACACGACAGTGGTTTACCTCGGGTCTTCCGTAAACTCAAAGAACAGCATGATAGAAGAAATTAAATTGCTACTACAGGACAAACCTGGAAAATGAAATATTCGCCTGTATTATATGCCTAAGCTAAGGTAGACGAACCTTGGCTGTTCTATAATAGTTTAAGTTCATTGGCTTCCCAAAGTTGAAACTAGTTTTATTATGTGAAGACACTTCAGTTATCTCTTTGTTACCATAATATTGCCGTGGCCCTCGCTCAATATTATCAGACATTTGGGTTTGAGATTGCACGATGAGATTCGTCTAAGGTCTAATGATTGGATCATTCCAAGGTCTGATGACTGGATTAGTCAAATGCTTGATTATCGGATCAGTCATCCCGGAGAGACTTCCGTGTTCCTAGTTAACTACAGGTTTCCCTAATTCTTGTCGTGTGAAGTTGGACTGTGGATTAATTTAGCTCTGTGAGTAGTTGGATGGTGGACTCTGATTTGCCTACACGACTCATGTACAAAAACATACAATGTGACAAATATTTGGAAGAATATATTAATTGTTGTATGGAGGTGAAGATATAACTATATGAAGCTTTGGAGAACAAAGGCAATTGACTGAACCTGTAGTAGGGGCTGTAGAAGTATTGACCAATACCAGAAGGACGGCGTAAGTCAAATTGGAAGGAAGATGTGATTAGGTAACTAGGAGAAATAGGGATGTTTGGAGAAAGACAATTTACCCAACTACATCTGTCGCGATAATGTTTGACTATTTACCTAATTTTCATGAAATTTAGGAAGCCGCCTATTACAATATTCAGTGCGGATAAGGCGCTTTAAATTTAAAATATCAATGTGCGTTTTTTTAAATTCCTTTGAAAATAATTTAAAGAAGATGTAGATGATTACTCAGAATTATTACAAGGCAAATCGGAAGTTTCCTTAATCCTTCTAAACTTACGAAGTTAAATATTAGTGTAGTTTTGAAACTAAAACAATTTTTCTATAAGGTGGTCAAGGTAAAGGAAAGAATGCTTTCCTAAATTGGTGTTTTCAGATATTTGCAGTGTTAAGATAATAAATATGGAAATCTTCGACAAAGCCGAGTTTCTTAATTTTAGGTTTCTGTAGCCTAACGTAACTGAAAGATTAATAATGTTAATGAAACAATTAAAATATTCCGGGCCAAGAAAATCGTATCCATTGAGCCGAACTTCAAAGAGATTTAAAATATAAAAAGAAAATGACGAAGAAAGAATAGGCGAAAGCGTGTATTCACTAACATCTTTTAAATAAACTATATCTGCTTAAAGGTTTGTCTGTTGCTTTCAGTCCATCATTTTTAAAAAGTACTTGAATACCCAGAAAATTTATTCCGTTACCGAATTTGCATACAAATGACCAACAGAGGATAGTAAATCTCCTTAATTAGTTTTTGAATGTCATTTAAAACAGGTCACTTTTTGCAAAGAACAACGTTTTATAGATAGGAAATTTTTTCTTCTACATTGTTATTTAAATATTTGAATTTGCATAAATTTGGTAATTCCGTTCGCATGTATAATAGCCGGGTGGAACAAACGAATATTCAAAGTACCCACGAGAATATGCGGACTCTTAGCGTGACAGGTACAAATTGAAATACATGCGTTTTTTCTTAATGGATTTTATAAATATTTATATTTTTTGTGTTTCTTTTTAATTAATTTGAATATGCTCAAGAAAACTTTGAAACAGTACATAATATAATAAAATATTAAAAAAAAAAAATCGTTTAGCCACCAGTTGTTCTGTATCATTTTTAAATAATTATATATAAATAAATATTTAGTAAATGCATATAAATCTTTTAGTTCAAAGGACTTCTTTATTATTTATCCATGAGGACTTTCACAATTGTACATAGTGTGTTATACGACGATGTTGGCATAGGACAAATCGACGCGGGTGACTTGGGAAGTCCAACTCGTCATAGCCGGGAAGATGACCGCTCAGCGGTCGAACTGTACATTTGCATATCTTGCTCCGCTTTCATGAGAATTAAAGGATGTTCTCATCTTGATTTCCGTAGACTGTTTGTATTTCATTTTTACTGTTTGTATAAAATTGAATAATATACCTTATAATTAGAGAACGGAATATATGCAATCGATTAATGCGGAAATATGCGCATATATATGCACACTATTTTTTAAATATATGCAGTAAATTCTGAAAATATGCACTTGCATATGCAATAGCATATGTTCAAATGTTGAAACATTCTAGCCAAAGCCTTAAACTACAATAGCAGCAAATTACTAATAGCAAGCACAAGTACTTTAGAAAGAATTAAGTGTTAAAGGGGATTTAAACGTTCAAAGAAATATTACAATATACAAGATCTATCTACAATAAACAAGGGCTTACTGCTGAACCTAGTGTTTACTCAACTTCTGAGAAAATTAATTATGTTTACAATAAACTATCTGCGACCTTATTTATACAAAATGCAAAACAAACTATGATGTTATAAAAAACCACTTTTTTTTTAACACATTCATACTACCGTTCCCCCCCGGAACCGCTTTCGCATTACTTCAGGGGGGTGCGGGCGTCCCTTACATACTAAACATTCATGCAACATGCACCCTAAACTTAACTAAGCAAATGCGGTCGCCCCAGTCGGGATTGGATCGCCCCAACGGAGCAACTGCATTTACTGTGACCTCGAGTGGCCAATGCGTTCTCGCACTCTACCACCGCGGTCCCTATAAAAAACCACTGTTAAATAAAATTGGAAACCAATTGCAAAAAAAATTAAAATATAAAATTTATGCATAAATATGCATAAAACGTCTAAATATGCAGACTTTGCCTAAATATGCAAAATATGCATTAATTAATTAGTGTTAATTAACTGTAAACACCGTGATTCGTCCACATTATCGATTGTTTCGCAAGATATGGAAAAATTACATTATATGCAGTTTGCATAAAATCCGTTCTCTACTTATAATTTTACAAGATATATCTTGGGACTGCCATTAATATGTTGTATTAGAATTTAATCTTTAACAATCCTTATGTTCTAGATTAGTTATATAAACTAGAATATACATTGATTGATTTTTTGCTGGCAGGGTTGTTTGTGCCCTTTCACACTGTCCGCTCTTGAGCCTCTTGCGCACCCCTTTCTGTTGCCACTAGTCGCTGTCAAGTAGATCACTTCTTTTTACTAGGTATAGAAGTTTGTTGATCCGGCTGGCTGGCTTTTGTATCTAGTTGGGATTAATGCTCTTAAAAATTTTGAATCTTCTGCGAGCTAGGCCTTCGCATTCAAATGTTCTATGGAAAGCTGCTTCTTCTTTTTCCCTATATAATGCGATCGTAAAATGCCCTCCCCCCTTACTAATTTTTGAACGACTTGATATTTCTTCACAAAATGTTGTGTGCTTGAATTGGAGGCTAAATACTACTTTTAGTACATATTTAAATTTTATAACTTTCAAAATGGCGCTTAACCACCATTTTGAACTATTTTTTAAATGGCAGTTGGGGTCGAGTGCACCTCATTTGAAAGGTCTCTTTGAGTAGAGTATAATTCTAAATTTTGGGAAAATTTTATAGATTCAAAAACAAATGACAGACTTGCAAATTATCTGTTTCTGATATTAAGCAAAACACTAAAAATGTAGGAGGCGAAACAACAGAAGTAGAACAATTGAAATAATTAGTCTTTCTATAATGTCACTTTAATTCAGTTATTGTATTTGCTCACGTTTGAATATTGATTGTTAAAATCTGTGATACTAACAATAATTATGGCGAATGTTCGAACTTTGCAGGAAAAAACGGAAGCAGTTTTTATTTTTGCTGAAGCCAATCGAAACTTTCAGGAAGCCGATATATCTAATATCTAATGAACGTTTTCCCGACCGATTTAAGAGAACTTGTGCAAAAATGTATTAACACTGGAAGTGTACAAAACTGGAAAAACCCTGGACGACCTGCAATTTTAGAAGACAAACAAATTCAGATAGTCGGTGAAATGGTAGTACATTACAGCAATCAACTTCACATGTAGTTGCGATATGTGTTGTATCGGTGACCATTGTCAAAAAGTTTTTTAAACGGCATAAGTTCCATCCACACAAATGATGATGATCCGGATAGACGCATTGAATTTTGTGAGTTCATGACCCAAACCATTGAAAGAAACCCATCATATCTTCGCAATATCTGCTTTTGTGACGAATGCACATTTTTTAAAAGGGTTTGTTAATAGACAAATGTAAGATATTGGTGCGATGAAAATCCCCATGTTTTCCGGGAAGATCACACCCAATTTCAGCAACAATTGAATGTGTGGATAGGAATACTGGGGGACCATATCGTGGGTCCCTTATTTATCCACTGAAACATTACTGGAGAATTTTACTTGAACTTGCCGGAAAACCTCATCCATCCGTTAACAGTTGAGATTGCTGAAAATAATCCAAACGTATTCGACATGGATATCATATTCCAACAAGAAGGCGCTCCTCTACATTTTAGCAGACAAGTTCGCAATTATCTCGATGCAACATATCCTCGACGATGGATTGGTCGTCGCGGTCCAACAGAATGGCCTCCGCGATCTCCTGATCTGGCTCCGTTGAATTTTTTTTGTGGCGGTATCTTAAATCGAAAGTTTTTCAAACAGAATCCGATTTCCTTTTGGATTTACGACCTAAAATAACAGAGGCTTGTGCAAATATCGAGTTGAAACTTTCTAGAAAGAACGGGAAGAGATATTAAATAGGTTAAATAGGTCACAAAATTTTGTGAAGAAATATCAAGTCGTTCAAAATTTAGTAGGGTTTTCATCATATATATGTTGTAGAGATGTTGTCTGAGGTGCCAGTGTCTAGTAAAGAGTTAGTATTCTAATTTGAACCTAATAAGTTGAAGTTTGACGTTTTTGTAAGCTTATGGGAATAGTTACCTATCATAGTGTTTGTCTTTGTCGCTGTGAGAGTTTCCAGTGTTCCGAATGTTTGGTTAAAGTATATCTTTAACTACCCCCTTGACTGTTTTTTTAGATAGGTCGACCACAGGTTCGGGCCGTGTAATTGGTATTGCAGATTCTTACTTTGCTTGTTAGAATTTGCCCGTGTTAGGAGGCTACAAAGACAGTTTCAGATAAGCTCCGACTTGCCTGGCCTGGCTGTCAGACATAATAAGGATGGTTTTGTTCGTATAACTCCTTCTGCTACTGTCTTCTATTGTTGCTAAAATTGCATAAATTTCGGCTTTGATGTATTGTGGCAGTTCTAGTCAGAGAGGTATAGGTATCATATCCTGGTTTGCCCCGGTTCCGTTACTTAGTGTGAACCGTCTGTATACTATACTAAACTTTTTTGCAAGTCTGGTGGTTTCCCTTGTTATCACTCGCGCCGTTTTTCCGTACTTTGAACGGTATATGAAAGGAGAATTTTGTTAACATATGGTCCGTTCCCATGTCCAGCATTGGGATAGATACTACAGTTGTTATGTTGGAATGTCTTTATATGTGCTGGGTGCTTCTCCAATTACTCATACAGTTTAAGCTCCCGTGCTTGCGTCGCTGTTGATGATTGTATCTAGGATAAGAAGCTGCAAGAAAGCTTCTAGTGCTCCTGTCGGGGTACTCCAGAACGCTCCTGTTATGCAGAAACAAGCTGGTCTTTGATATTTAGAATGCTGGTTTAGTGTTTGTCTTTGATTTAATTTGAGTCACCATACTAGTGAACCACAAGTTATTATTGGGTTTATTACTGTTGTGTATAGTCAGTGGCATATTTTTCGTTTCAATCCCTATTTGTTTCCAAAGGGTCTTCTTATCAGCAACAAGGACCTTTTGCTTTGATGGTAGAAGATATGTACTTTGTAGGAGTTGAGAGTCAGCTGACTATTCTATTACAATATCTCATGGCGAGTTGAACCGTAGCGAGTAGGCTTCTGCGGTATGTGCCGTATGGCGAGTCGGCCGTGACAGTTTGTCCCATTCAATGAATATATTATTCTGCCTTTAACTGCTTTGAATTTTTATGAGACATTTAGGAATAAAACATATTAACATTTGTAAGAAACTTGTAAGCATAAGAACGAAGTATTTATTCAAATTTACTTCCCGAATAATTACAAAAATAAAATGTAACATTATGTAAATTAGTTATAAATGGTCAAACGTAATAAAAATATTATACATATCCAATTCCTGATTCCACTGCAAGAGTGAGTGATTTAATCATGGTTTCTTATTGTAAAATCGTCGTTTTAAATGCCTCTTACCGAATATCAAAAATTCATAACGTGGGAACTAGCGATTTTGATGAAGCATAGCCATGTACACTACGAGACAGTGCACTAAAAACCTAGAAAATTAATTACTCAATAGATCGATTTTTATTAATGATGGAAGACTAGTTAGCCTGTTCTCCAAGTGTGGTTGTATTAGGGGGTAGCTTAAAATAGATCTGTGAAACCCGAGAGAAAACACTGAATTGTAAATACTTAGTCAAGTTACATTAAAGAATCTTAAGAGTCTTTACTGATTTGTTTGTCAGCAGAAATGCAATTTAAACTTTCCATTGATTTTGTATTTTTTATATTAAATTCCTTATATAATGTACACTATTTGGTACGGTTAAAGCCAGAACATAATATTCTATTGCATGTGATGGTTATTTACTTTTCATGAATGTAATGGCTTCATTAATATTAATTTAGAATAGCCGTTTCTCATTCCAAATTAATAAGACACTATGTATATTGTATGTATTGGTTACCTATCGATTACTTACGAATTCTATTTATATCTGTTGTTGTCGTATGGATTCAATTTTAAATAAAAAATTAATTGCTTCTAGAATTTTAAGCTAAATTTAATATTTTTACATGTTTGTATACCATAAATCAGATGGGATTTTAACTTTAACTTACTTTCTTTCTCTCCTTAAGCCTTCATGGTGTTAGGGTATTGAGCCAATTCTTATTCCTAGAAAGTATTGGGATTTGTTCTATGGGTTTCCTTCTCTTTTCTCCCATTTCCTTGATGTTATCTTCGTATCTCTTCCTTGGCCTCACCTTTGTTTTCTTCCATCGCTTCTCATTTCAAATATTTAAAGATTTTTTTTGGGTATGGGGGTCGTTTATTCCATTCAGATGTCCATATCTTTGTAATTGTTTGTGTTCTATTTATTCTACTATCGAGCTTAGTTGTAATTCTTCTCTTACACTTCTGTTTCTAACCGTCTTAGGTATTTAATTTCTGCGGCTGATACACTCGATTTATGTTTGTCCAGTATTGTCCAGGTTTCAGAGGCGTATAGCAGAGTGGGTGTATAGGTAGTTTTTTGTTATTGATGGGCTATTTATTTGGTAGTAAGGTTTTACTTGTGCTGATTGTATTTTTTATTTCTTGATTTATTCTCTTGTTGACTAATTATTGTTCAGAGTTATTCGTATGTAGGTATCCACATTTTCTATTATTTTCTGATTTATTTTTACCTGCGTTGTATTGGTTGCTGTTTTGGAAATGCACATAATTTTGCTTTTTTGTTCATTTATTTCCACTCCCGTTTCTTCTAGGTGTTTCTTCTATAGCAGATCTTGTGACTTCACTGGGTTTAAATTGTGGTATCTAAGCACCATGCTTCTTGTTTCCATTCCCCATAGTTTATTGTATATTGTTCATGTATATTACAAACAATAGGGGACTTAGACTGTCACTTCGTTTGATTCTCCTTTATATATGGAATTCTTCTGAAACTTTTCCTATTCCTGTTCTATGTACTGTTTTGACATTTCTTTCTAGTTTGCTATTTATCTGTAGTTCCTTAATGGCTTCCCAAATGCAAGTATTTTCGTGGAACTAGGTCAAATGCTGCTTTTAGGTAAAGGAATGCTACATATAGTATTGTGTTTTTATCCAGGGTTTTCTATATTATGGATCCTCATCATATTAGCCCATATTCGTCAACTTCAGGACATAGGCCTCCCTCAAACTGTTCCATCTCTCCCTATCTTGTGTTACTCCGATCCAATTATTACTTCCCATATAACGTTTTAGGTCGTCTGTCTATCTCGTTGGTGGACGTCCTTGTAGTCTTTTGTTGGCCCTTGGTCTCCACTATATAATTCTCTTTGTCCATCTATCATTTTCCATTCGTGCAACGTGTCCCGTCCAATTCCACTTCATCGGTGATTTTGTGTCATACTCATTGTTTCAGCTCCAAAAGTAAAGACGGGTAGGACACCCTGATCAAAGACTTTCTTCTTTAAGGTGTTTGGTATTTGACTGCGAAATATTGTGTCTAGCTTGCCAACGCAACCCATGCCTGAGTAATCCTTCCGCCTATTTCAGTTGTTTGGTTTTCTTTTCCTAGGACGATCTTATGGCCTAGATATATATATATATATATATATATATATATTGTTGTGTTTTAATCCCTAGAATACTTTTAATTATCGCCCCACGTTGATGCGCCAAAATGTTGTGTTTTAATCACTAGAATACTTTTAATTATCGCTCCACGTTGATGCGTCAAAAATGTTGTGTACGGGCAGCAGCGAACTACATCCGACTAGCTCAATAACAATTTATCTCCGTTTCTGGGCCGCTCGTAGATTTCAGTACGCATCGAAGCTCGCTGTCATTCAATAGGTATGCTCCAAATAAAAGTTACCACTTACTTTTAATTCCATTTATTTAATAGGTTTATAAGTCACAAACATCTAAAACATGTTCTGTTCCAAATTAATACAGATAATGGCAAATTTGAATTTTATTTTTCCCGTCCAGATTATTGTGATACTTTTTTTATTAACTTTTTTACAAAAACTGTTTACCCATCACCCCGACAACCCTCATGTTTGGCCCAATCGAATATATCCAACAATCTCATTTGATCTACGCCAACGTTTATTAAATGGATAAATCAATTTCCCATATTCGCGTCCTTCGATGTGCCAAACATTGAACAACAGATCAACTAAAATTTACAAAGGTAATGAGAGGAAAGCAAATACGTTGTTAACTAAAATATCACGACAGTACATATAGTTGTTGACTTTTTCCACTGGAAATTGAATATTTTTTATGGGAAGGTTGGTCATTATCTTCGTCTGGGTTATGTTCATTTCCAAGCCAACTTCTAATGATTTATTTTGTAGTTGTTTTAACATTTCCAGCATTTCGTCTAAATTATGAGATATTAACGTGATATCGTCGGCGAATCTTAGATTGCTCAGTTTTTGTCCATCGACATTTATTCCTTTATCTTCCCACTTTAGTTCTCGAAAGATATTTTCCAGCGTAAGTGTGAACAGTTTTGGGGAGATAGGGTCTCCTTGCCTTGCCTTACTTAGTTTGAAGGTGTTCGTTTGTACTGTACCCTGATCTAAAACCGGCTTGCTCTGGTGGTTGATAGTAATCTAGTTTATTTGCTAGCCTATTTAGTATTACTCTTGTGAAGAGTTTATAAAGGTGAAAGAAGACTGACAGGTCTGTGATTTTCCAGTTTTTTAATATCCCCTTTTTTGTGTAATAGGATGATTATGCCATTATTCCAGTCATCTGGTATGTCTGCTTCGTGTAAGTATTTTTTAAATAGCAAAGTTATTATTTCATGTGCCTTAGTGCCACATGCTTTTAGCATCTCTGGGATTATACCGTCTTCTCCTGGTGATCGTCTATTCTTAAGTTGTTGTAGGGCATGTTGTATTTCGTTTATTATTATGTCGGGAAAATCCTCTGATCCGACATTTTCTATGGGGGCATCTCTGTGTGATTTATTGATTATTGCCTGATTGGGTCCTGGTATTCTTCATTTATACAGTTCTTCATAATAATTTCTAGGAATATCTATTATTTTTTCTCTGTTGTTTGTAATTTTGTCTTTGTTGTCAGACAGTTTAAAGATTTCTCTTTTTCCTGTCGATAATTTTGATTTCAGTACCTTCCCGCTACTGTTTTCCACAATAGTCTTTTCTATTTACTACATGTTATATTGTCTTACATCTTCTCTAGTTTTCTTCCTTATTTGTTATTAAAGCTCCTTATACTCTAGTATATCTGCTTTGTTTTTTCGTCGTAGCTCTCTTCTCTTTTCTATTAGTGTTTCTGTTTCATATGTAAGTTTCTTTTCTTTTTGCGGGATTTTGGTAGGCTTTATACTTTGAAGTGTTATATTCATTGCCTTCTGTAGGTTGCTGTTTATATCATACTTGACATAGCTTGAAAGTCTTTGTTTTGCACTAGTTCCTCCATCTTTTTTGGTAAGTTTCTTCATTTTCTTTAATATGTTTAATGTCACTTTCCATGTTTTTACAGTTTCTTTCCGTTATGATTCTTCGTCTTTCATATTTCACATTTATTTTTATTTTACTTCTGACTAATCGGTGGTCGCTTCCCGTTGCGAAGTTGTTTAATACCGATACATCTTGTATTACTCTTTTGCTGTTCGATATAATATAATCTATTTCGTTTTTAGGCACGCCATCCGGGCTTTTCCACGTCAATTTTCTATTTAACTTCTTTTCGAAGAAGGTATTCATTGCAAATAGTTTGTTTTAGTTCAGAAAGTATATTAGAGTATTTCCTCGGTTATTCCTGGTCCCGAGGCCGTGGTTTCCTATAGCTTCCTCATGTTTTGTTTCTTTTCTGCCAATTTTTGTATTGAAGTCTCCCATTAGGAAGGTATGCTTTGTTGGTGATTCTATAGGCGCTCTCGTAACATCTTCGTAGAATTCTTTTACTATGTCATCACTGTAACTTTTTGTTGTGGCTTATACTTGGATTATTTTGGCTTGAATTTTGGATGCCAGTTTGATTGTTGTACATATTATTCTTTCTGATATGTTTTTGATATCTTGTATTTGTGATTTCCACTTTGAGTTTATTAGAAGCCCTACTCCACCGTGGCTATTTTACTTCTGACTAATCGGTGGTCGCTTCCCTTTACGAAGTAGTTTAATACCGATACATCTTGTATTACTCTTTTGCTGTTCGATATAATAAAATCTATTTCGTTTTTAGGCACGCCATCCGGGCTTTTCCACGCCAATTTTCTATTTAACTTCTTTTCGAAGAAGGTATTCATTGCAAATAGTTTGTTTTAGTTCAGAAAGTATATTAGAGTATTTCCTAGGTTATTCCTGGTCCCGAGACCGTGGTTTCCTATAGCTTCCTCATGTTTTGTTTCTTTCCTGCCAATTTTTGTATTGAAGTCCCCCCAACAAGAAGGTATGCTTTGTTGGTGATTCTATAGGCGTTCTCGTTACATCTTAGTAGAATTTTTCTATGTCATCCTTGTAACTTTTGTTGGGGCATAAATTTGGATTATTTTGGATGCCAGTTTGATTGTTGTATATATTACTCTTTCTGATATGCTTTTGATCTCTTGTATTTGTGATTTCCAGTTTGAGTTTACTAGAAGCCCTACTCCACCGTGGCTATTTTCCTCATTTCCTTTATAATAAAGAAGGTATCCAGGTCTAAGTGTTAAGTATTCCTCTTCTCTTCTTCTTACTTCGCTGAGGCCTAAAATGCCTCATTTAATCTTTTTAAGTTCTAATTCCAACTCTTCTAATCTCTCTTCCGTTGACAGCGATTTAATGTTGTATGTTGACAGGTTTAGTGTCTTGGATCTTTTCCTGCTAGATTCTCTTGTTTGGTTTGGCGAATCTTTGCCCTCCCCAGAATCCTTAGGGCAAAGCGACTTATCGGTGTGGGATTTTGGACTTTTAGTCCTACCCACCTGGGGTACTTTAGTTTTACAGTTCGTGATTTCATCTTTTCACAGTTACGGGGTGTTTGTTAGCGAGATAAAACGCCACGCTTGCTGTGCGGGTTGGCGAGTTGTGCTTCAGCCTCCCAATTTGGGTACAAACCCTGTTCGGCAATCGCCCAATCTGGGTACAGAGGCTGCCATGGCTGGGATATAGAAAGGGTAAAAATTTAGGTTGTGGGTAAGATTTATTATTTTTTTTATTATCATCAAATCCTTTGCAAATTCCAACTAGTTGAACTTTATATCTATTCTTCCTGTCTCATTTTATAAGCGAATATCTAAGTATCGAACAAGGATCGTAAACGGTAAAATAGAATACTCTGTGTAGTAATTTAAAGTTTTTATTCAATCTTATTAGATTTAGTTTGTTTGATGTAGTACGTCAAGCCGATACTTTCAGCAGACTTTGTGAATTTTCAAGTATAATTAATTTTACACTATATTTAACCTCAAAGTAAATTGTGAACACTTAAATACCTCGCTAAAACGTTTATAGAAGTGTTGAACTGTGCATTTACTTTGTAATTCTAAAGTGCATCACAACTAGTATTTAAGAAATCAAATCGATAGCTAAGTTGTCAACATTAATGCTGTACCTGAACTACAGAGTGTTTGTGAATCGTTTAACAGGCTTTGTTATTAATAAAGATATCGGAAATTCTAGTTTTCGTGCTTTAATTCTCGGTAAACATGCGACTAAATGGCGTCAATTTTGAACAGCGCCTGCTATTTTTGTACATCGGCATAGTACATTGGTTATTTAAATGGATACATTTTTATTCAGCTAAAATAGTATATGGTAGTGTATTTAAATTTTAGCCTAAGTATTTTTTAATTTAATACAGTTATTTGTGTATTATATGGTGTCGGAGCCGGACATTAGGGCGCGGCCGTTAGGGCGCGGCCGTTAGGGCGCCGCCGTTAGGGCGCGTGGACGTTAGGGCGCGGACCGGTGGGGCGCGTGGACATTAGGGCGCCGACCGTTAGGGCGCCGGCCGTTAGGGCGCCGACCGTTAGGGCGCGTGGACATTAGGGCGCGGATGCACAATAAAATGGCTTAAATATTCGCTTAATATGCAGTTTAAATGAAATATATGCAATATACACAAATTACATATTAAAAAATGTACACTCCTAAAAAATATAGATATATATATATATATAAAAAGATGTTTAAACATTAATAGTTTATTTTCTAAATAAATAGCAGTATAGAATAGGTTTATAAACTACAGATAAATTAAAAACGCAAAAAAAACATTATTTAAATTACATTTTAATTATCGACTGAAACAATAAACAATTAAATATTTTTCCATATTCTCCATTAAGAAAGATGGGCGCCTATCGCTTAATACATTTTTATAAGCAGAAAATGAGCGCTCAACATCACATGATGTAATTGGCGAGTATTTCAATTTGCTTACAAGCAATGGATCAATATTTACAGCTTCATTCGAAATTTTAGATCCATTAAGAACTTCATATATGTGTTTGATTTGTTCGTAACCGGGATTGTTCTTTTAGAACAGAAGAAAATTTTTGTGATATGATTTTACCGGTTTCAGAGAGTACTGCCTACTTTAAATTTTTCTTGCAATTCTTCTACCATATGTAGGGATTCTGTTAAAAGCAAACTAATGGTTTGTAAATTTTTTATTACCGGAACAAAACAAGAAAAATGGCCTTTAATAAACACCACTGGACGGCAAGTTGTTTGTCCATAAATAATTTTTTACATTCGTTCATCGCAGCACAATCTGCTTCAAAATCTGTTATAAACTTTTTAAGATCTTGAAAATGTTCTGCATAAAACATGACTGCGTACCTCATCTGGTAATCACAGGTTCTGGGGGCAATGGAAGATTTGGAAAACGTTCTTTGTATCTTTGAACCCTTAACGGAGCTTTAATAAACAATTTGTTCATATTTGATATCAGGCTATTTACAGTTTTATAGTGTTCGCGAATAGTTTCCCCTACCCTGTTAATATCATGAGCTAAGCAGGTCAAGTAGATTAAATTTGGAAAAAATATTTTTAAAGAGTTACCAGCCTTCACCATATACGACGCAGCATCGGATAACATTAAAAGTAAATTTTCGGTAGGTATCTGTTCCGGTAGAAACAAATTTGACAAGCTGCCGTTTACAAACCTGGCTATTGTTAAATTATTTGTTTCATCTGATCGTTTAACACTGTGCAGAAACGGTTCTGGAACAGTATCTTCTAATATTCTAATAATTAAATTTGTCACATACCGTCCCTTGGCGTCTGTAGTTTCATCAGCAGCTATCCAAAACATATTTCCTGCTATTTTAGTTTTGATTTCGTTCATAGTCTTTTCATGAAGAATATCAATATATTTCTTACGTGATATAGATTGGCTAGGAATATGTTTGTCACCGTATTTCGACAAAAATTGTTTAAAGGGTAAACTATCCAACTTTTTTTTTGGAATATTAGAAGCCACTAAAGCGTAACACAAATCAGCATTGAAGTTATCAAAATCTGGTGTTCCAGTAGCAAACGAAGTAGTAATTAACCGTTGTGTTTTAGAGGAAGCCCGTTAATGTTTTCCTTGTGAAGTGCTGTAGATACTTGCTAATCCACTTGGTACTTCTTTGAGCATGGTATCTGCCAAATACAAACAGACATTTTTAATGTCAGAGGATAATTAGGGTAACGAATGGAATTCGGAATTTTGATAAAAATAACAAAACAGTATAGCTAGACGACAACAAATTCAATAAAGTTTACTGCAGGAAAAAACTTCACCTTCTTAGAACAGGCTCGAAATAAAATAATTTTTCAGTCCGTTTCTAGTTCATTGTCTTTTTTTATCCACAATCGACAGTGATCAGCAGTTGATTTTCCAATTTTAGGCATTTTTAATGTACCACAAACAGCTTTAAACAAATGCACAGAATACCAAATAACTCTGTTAAATTGTTCACTAATTTACAACAATTGAATAATAAAAGAAAGGAAGGGAACAACATTCTACTGGTTTTTGTAAATTGTATGCATAGGTAATAATTGTTATCTCCGTAGTCATAAAACCAAAGATGAAAGGGTAAAAGATAGTT